>JBBPQV010000050.1:0-58457 GCA_038092675.1 Boletus rufocinnamomeus
ATGGACCACCCCCCGGAATCACGTTCGATCGATTTGTCAGAGCGTGTGTTACGATCAAAACACTTACCGAAGCCTTTGAAAGGTTTGCTCTTCTACCTTTGCAAATCTAGTAGCTAACGTCTCCTCAAAGGTTTGACATTGACAGAAATGGTTGGGCGCGGTTCAGCTATGAAGACTTCATGAGGGTAATTTATTATTGTTCTTCAGATTTTCACGTAACTGATTTTGTCACTCCAGGTTACTCTGATGGCCCCTTGAATCAAGTCACGACTGTCAGGAGTATATGTACAGTACAATGCACATGTAGGATAGGCGTCTCCATCAGCTCTTCACTGCAAATACGTTCAACAGTCTCTTTCATTACGACCTGGTATCAATGTAACAACTGCCTGGAGTGTACCGTACTTTAAGCCCCCGAGACATGTCAGGGGGTGTGAAATCTACGATAGGCAGTACGGAGGCAGGAGCTGAGTGTAGATTTGAAAGACGACAGTACCACACGAATGGTTTGAAGCTCATGGGATTGAGAATCTGTGGGAGCCTCGGAAATCGTACTCCGAATCACACGGCGTATGAAAAAATAGAATAATCATCTCGGAGTTGGTACCACACTATGCAGAACTCAAGAATGCACCGATGAGCCACAGAAGAGCAAACATGTCAAACAGAAGCCTCGTGAACATAAATACATGAAAACGTAACGGTGCGAGACCGAACACAGCGGGCAAGGCTGCAAAGGAGATAATGAGTTCTCATTTAACATCGAGTTACGAGGAGAACTAACCACTGGCAAACAATCAATTATCGATTCGCACGCAGACGCTTTTGCGATGGCTCTGAATCTGCGTCAGATATTCGAGCCATTTCCACTCCCCGCTTGGATGATCGAAATAATACTGATGACCCAGGATCGTCTCGCGCATCGAATTGCATGTTCGAAGGTGACGGGGGCATAGCTTTGGACGTGGCAGCGTGTGGTGTCTGCCTATCGCATGTGGCAGGGTTGTGACCAGACACAACTGACGTTGGTTGCTCAAAGTCTTTCTCTGTGAGTAGCTGCCCTTGAAGAATTTTGCCCATGTGCGTGTGTGCGAATGGCTTTCCTCTGGTCCGAATGGCAAGTAGCGCCATCACGGAATGCAAAGGCGAACGTAAGAACCGGATTTCGTTCTGTTCGAAACTACCAGGGATGTTGAACATGTTCCACCGGACTGCTGTGTCGCTCGGCGAATCTTTCGTAGGTACGTCAAGAAAACGACATAGCCGGAGGTACGATTGATAGTCTCTGAGATAGAGCTGCCCAGCGAACACATTGAGCTGGTCAATCAGAGCCCAAGGTGGAGTCCAGTTGGAGGGCAGAGGAGGAATAGAATACAGTCTGAGATCGTCGGATGGTTTCATTCGCCGGGATGTGCGCGGGGCGTACACATGAAGGTGAACGTGTTCGCTCGTCCTGATATCTGGCACCAAGAGGTCGGCTTCGAAGGGGCTCAGCAAAACGAGTACCCGATCGCGATCCTTTTGACTGGAGAGAATCCACTGGACAGGTCGGAGATATTGATCTATGCTCCCTTGAAAGGACTCAGGTTTGATCGTCTTGCAGAAGTCCGCCGTAGCCAGGATAAATGGGCTCCAGACGTCTGCTTCGTGAGTAGCTGCAGAGCTCTTTTCGAGCGCTGTAAAGACGGGACGAAAGGCGCTGCCAGGGTGCAATGGAGGGATGACACCAGTCTTCACGAATTTGATGACGTCTGGATGAAGGTAATGTTCCGCCGGTTCTACCTTGGGAGGTAGCTCCACTTCCCGTTCGCGCTCCTGTTCGCGGTTGACCTCCCGTTCTTGTTCTTCTTCCATCTGTGCATCGCGAATTGATAGAACCCCGATGTCTCTGCAGCGTTGGCGGATCTCTGGATCCAGCATCGACAAAGTACTTGAGGCGTTTTTAGTTTTGCGCGGTGCATACAGATCGACCAGCGATTTGACTTCTGGCTGAAGCCATGCATCCGATAGCTGATCTCGCCTGAGTTCATTGCTACAAAAACGGGACCAAGCGTCGCATCTCGATTTATGATTCATGCCTTGTTGGGCCCAGTAAGGAGCCCGCTGCTGTATATCGGTCCATGTCTCGTGTATTGCCCAGCACAAAATGTCGCCGGTAGCAACTCGAATGTTCAGGTCTTCTTTGCCGACCGCAGCACGGATGCTCCAATCAACCTCGAGAGGCGCAAAAAACATGACCGAGTGACCATGACCCAGCTTTCGCATCCGCATACAACCTAAATTTTACAAACCGTGTGAGATTGATCCATCGACCGAATCACGGTACCAAAAACAAACCTTGCACCAGATGATCTTTTGTGACCTTGGGACCTAGAGTAACAGCTGCTCGGGACCCGATGGGGAGTTTGATGTCGGTACCCCTTGTGTGCGCATGATCCAGATAGACGACGCAACGATATAACTGCTGAGAAAGCGGAGACGATCGCATTGATTGAGTGATACCGCCTTTTGTGAGCACCACCAGTTCATCATTCTCGTTGAAAAAGATGGCACCAGCAATGTCGCGGGCGATGTCGAGCCATGCTTCAGCCACTTGGCGATTGGAAAAATCGAGTATCTGTGCCCCAACATCCAACAGAACACGAATATTGGGCTGTTGTGTAGCCACCGCTTGGAGGAATTTATGCGTGGTCCATCGTTCGCCATTCTCGTGAGTCACTACATAAGAGTCGTTTTCGGGCTGAAGAAGATATGCGAGAGTCCTGGCATTGGTTCCCTGCTGGTGGTTGAGGTCGCGCTGAGCAATGGACATCGGTAGCAGCCATCGGCCGTCGTTTGTGCCCGAAAAGCCTGCCAGTGATACTTAATTTAGCGACCGAATTGAATGACACCGGCGGGGATGAACTGCAGGCTCACTCACCAGTCACGAGCTTCTCCCGCTTCTCTGCTAAATCCCAGCTAGACGCAGAAATTCTCCAAGGAAATTCTTTTGCTTCGTTCGGGAATACCACTCGTGAAAGGTAGAAATCTATGGTTGCATGATTCCGAGCGAAAAGTGGGACTATCACCTTGTCCCATTGCTCTGATGACTTGAGGTTGATCTCGTTGAGTCTCTTGAGCGAGTCGGACACCAACTCGGAATCATACTCTTTCACCCAAAGTGCATATTCCGTGGATGGGGCATCCTGGTCTAGCAGAATCTCGAAAGAAACTCTCAATTGCTCCTCACTAAGCCCGGTATAGTAGTAAGATAGGCACGTGAGAATGATGGTGATATCTGGATGGCCGAACTGGGTGTTGGCTGCGGGCACATCTTTGGCTCGATATGGAACAGCGAGTGTTGTAGGGGTTGGAGAAGGGCCAGAGTATTCACTGGGTGGGACAAGGCCATAGTTAACACGCCATCTCCGCTCCGCGAGAGCATATAACAGGACGTTGGAGGCTAGGAGACCACGGAGGAGCAGCAGTCCATTCCAGAGATAACTCTGGTTAGAACGCTCAGCGTACTCCTCCACGATCCTGGCTGTTCCCGGAAGGACGTCCTCGTCAGATATGAAACTCCGAATAGCATCGTGGAATGCTTGGGGGACGTGTTGAAAGTTGAGATTGGGAAGCCGTCCATCCATCACATCTTCCACAATCAATGATATTAGGCGTTGACCAATGTCGGAGCCTCCCATGATGTGAACGTGTGGAAACGATCCCGGTGCGTCACATTCATACTCTATGGAGTTGGCGTGATCTCTTGAAAGGGTATGAGCACACTCCTTCACGAGCCGGAGGACCTGCTGAGTAATTGTCCATCGGTCAGGGTACCCGTCCATGTGCTGCTGGAGACCGATCGTGTAAATCAGTTGGAACCGGGGGTGAAGGATCTCGTCGCTCTCATCCAGAATATCTCGAGCATGAGAATGAATCCACTTCTGAAGGCTCAGCCACTTAAATGCGCTGTTTGAAGTACTGTGAACATCATTGCGTTCGTCGTGGTGGTTAGCCTGAGCAGCGCGCATTTTGCTCGAGGAGCTGAGCGACTGGCTCAGCGATCGAAATACGTTGCCTACAAGGCTATGTTTCCGCAGCTAGGATTCAAGAGTCAGCTGAATCAACGACCATCGACATAATTCTTATGCTCACCGAGTCGAGCGACAAGGCTGTTGTGATGTGCTTGTAGATCGATTTCTGAGGCTTCGGTAACAGGTCGGCCGCAAGTTTTCCTCCACGTATCTGCTTCTCCACACTCATCAACTTGAGTGACACGACGTGCTCGGGCTGGACAAGTAAAATTCCACGCTCAGCCATGCATCGAGACATAACCCTTCGTAGGCGATGGATTTCGTCGATCCCCTTTTGAAATTTATCGTCTTTGGGGATACGAGAGAAGGATAGGGGGTATATTGGCCTGTTAGCGAGCCCGCCAAGGCGAGCAACCAGTAATTCGAACATCTGGACCGTCAACGCTTTTGGGACAATGACACGGACGAGCTGTTTTCCATCAGCAAGGGCCGCAGCAGCGATGGGGATGATCACGGATGATTTCCCTTCTCCCATGTTGACATGCATCACAGTGTTTCCTCCGGACTTGGGGAACATCATCTCCATTGCAGTTTCTGCCTGAGTACGACGAATGAGAAAGTTTCCTTGAATCTGACACAAGCAAACAGCAACATTAGTAGAGACAACCGCAAAAACACCAGAAACGCACTTGGATCAACAACCATTCTGGGTAGTCGTCAGGTTTCCACCCGTCACATCCCTCGTTCTCTAACTCCTTTGAAAACTCTCCTTCGAGACCATCCAGAGCAAATCGGAGCAATCTTCGCGCACGCTGAAGCTCCAAAAGCAGTAAAGCGAACGACACCAAGCATTTCTTCCAACGTGGAGGGATGTCGATTTCTGGTGCGAGATATGGCAAGAGGACGTCTGCCGTAATCTGTGGCCATTGACCACATCGATCGAGTGCTTGTTCATGCGGATCGGTCATCGGACGCAGACTCTCCTTAAGAATGCCCAGAGCGCGGAGATAATTGGCCCTGCACTGCGCATAATGTTTCACAAGTGCCTCGATGCGATTCTCTTCTGCTACTCCATGAGTTATCCAAGATTCCTCACGAACATATTGTGCGCTCGCGTTGAGGCGAGTGATATATTCTCGTTGAAATGAGGGGTTGGATTTACTGATCAGAAGAGAGAGTAATTGATTTAATTGGGGAATATCATCTAGCGATGCCTTGGAACTGTGGCGAGGCAAAGTGCTACGGACCGGTAGTTCTGGCGCTGGTCGGTTGGAAAGCAGCTGATCGAGCATGATCAGCCACGGTGTGAGGTGATTTGTTATACCTTGTGGAGGTGAGACCGGGCATGGAGGGGTAGGTAGTCCAGGTTCTGCGGGGAGACGCGCTGCCAAATGATCACCGTCGTCGTAATTGCAGTCTTCCAGAGGGGTTGTTCCAGTGGCGTGCCACGGAAATAGCCATGCAGGTCGTCGTGCAGCGCACTCATCTCCCCAGCTGACTTTTGCATGGCGATCGAAGGAGCGGTTACAGTAACACGCATGTTCGATTTCATTGTGCGCAACGTCGTTTCCAGGATACCAGGTGTCGCCATCGATAATTTTGAGCATGATTGACTGACACCCAGCCGACTGTAAGAGACAATGTGCTGCTTGAGCACCTGTTTTTCCTGTCAGCGGATCAGGCGTATGGGAGCTAGTCATGGCATGCAGATAGGCAAGATATTGCGTGCTCGTCAAGCTGCCATTCCCTATCAAGCAGCCCAGTTCGGTATCCACGTTATAGGTATGGTACAATGGTTTACTGGGTTCAGTAGATCCGTGGCGCCTGTTAATCCTGACCCGATGATCGTCATGCTTGCTGGGAGAGCCATTCGGTATGATGACGCGCCTGTGGATAAGTTCCTCTGGGAGATGGGTCTTCGGCCGGAGAACGAGGAGTTCCTCTAAACCGAACAGTGTTCCAATACATCGATTCTCGTCGTAAACCATGTCCTTGAAGTCAAGGGACTCAAGTTCTCCCTCCTCATTGACGAAAAATGATAAGCCGTAGAGAGGCAACGCAACAGACAATCGTAGCGCTGGTATGTAGTGGGGAGAGTCGATGGGGGACATTGTGATTAGGAGATTGTTGGACAGGTCCTCAATGTTGAGACACTTGAAACACTCCGCAACTATTGCCCAGGTTGGGCTTCGGATATCGACAAGGGTCTCACGACCTTTGTACATATGATATTGTCCAGATGCGCAATCAATCCTCCAGTTCTCTGACGATTGTTCCCAGAGCCGTCCGAGAGGGCGTATCTCGATGATCTTTGTGGACAGATTCAACCAGTGAACATGACCTTTGACGAGCGCTGGCGGAAGGTCTTCCTCCAATTTTCTCGAAGGAATTAGCTCGAGGATGTCATTCGTTTCATTGCATTGCGCTCGAACCACCAGACCGTCACCTCGCAACGAAAAGTGCACCTGTGTTTATTTTGACCGTCATAATTATGTCGCGTGGGATTTAATATACACATACCTTATGTTTCGACGTCGTGGTTAGGGTTGTGAAATCCATTCCTGGGAGATTGGATGGTATGAGAAAAAAGCCTTGCTGCAAACAATGGTAAGGGACACCTGTTAACAACAGAAACTGCAGAATGTACACACATCGCGAAAAATTTGTTGGCACGCTGGAGAGTCCCTAATCGCACGCGGCAATCGAACTAATGGTTGGTCATCTAGTCGAAGTGTCCCATCGAGCAGGTTAAGGTGCACTGTTTGTGAGTGTTGGTCCCCAGTTTCGCATGTGAGCCAACGAGCATTTGGATGCTGCAACTGCGCCCATCTGTGTGCACCCGGCTTGTGGCTAGCGAAAACCCTACTAACCGCAAGGTCGACACCGTAGTCTGATGGATCGGCGAGGATCACATCCCCCAAGATCCCCTCGAGAGCGAGAGCGAGACGACGGCCTCGTTGGAAGAGCAGTTGTGAATACTCGTCATGTAAATACCCATCCTTTGAAGATTCGTCATCAGCGTCTGAAATGTTAATGTTGGCTGAGTTTTTCCGGCACTTGATATTCGGGAATCAGACATACTCTCGAGACGGAGGGCATATATGAAGGAGGCACAAGAAAGTAGAGCATCGACGTCCTCTGCGGAATGGAAGAGCTTGCAGAGAAGAGCAGGGTCAACATCCAACATGCCTCGACAAGTGGCAGCCATGTCGCACAAGAGACCCCTGCGTTCTTTGTTCATAGGTGCCATTGCCAGGTTGTATGATAGCTCCTGAACCCAGTTGAACATCTTCTTGCGCACACTCCGAAGGAGTTCAATGGCTCGCTCCAAGATGCGTTCGCTGGGGCATGATGCAAGCACCCGAGTGAGCAAGAGAGAAATGGTATTCATCATCACTGAGTCGATCGAGCCAGCTCCGACATCCACAAACAAACTGTCAAGCTCGTCCAGAAGGGCATCACAAAACGACGAGTCTTGAAGCTCTTTGTGCCAGGTCCAAGTCCCTGTATTCGAATCGAACGGTCCGACTTGAAATGCCGCATGGGCGAGGAGGCAATGAACATCACAATGACGGAAGTTGAGAGTTCTACTGCGCAGCCCGCGCAGGATGTTGAGCCACTGGAGCGAGCCACCGTTCCGCAAGTGCCCAAACGCAATGAATTCATCAAGGGAGAGATCCGCGGGATAACGGTCTCCCACTGGAGTGGACAAGACGTCATTGGATGTGTAGGAGGTGTGAGAGGCATAATCCGTACGCTCGCCATCGTCACTTTCACAGTTGTAATCGATTTCACGGTCGTATTTGAAGAGCTCCGAAAACCCCCAATCGTCGTAGCACTTCGTTGGCCACCATATTGAGAAATTATGCTCTCGGTCGGAACGAACTGCGGGACATTGGGTCGCATAACGTAATGTCGGGCTATTTCGAGATTGCGAATGCTTTGAATATAAATAGGCAAATCGGATCTGGAAAGAGAGTGGTGGCACTTGGCGCTCGACGAAGTAGGGCTGGAATGCTGGAACATGTGCAAGTATATCGTCTTTGTCCAATATTGTATAGCGCGGGTCAATATCACTATCAGAACTGAAATGCAGAATTTCGGCGGCGGCGGAACGCCACATACGAACACATGTTGGGCATTGCAGCTCAAATGCCACAACCTTGGCGTGTAATGGCAAGGCGGGTAACGGCGATCGGGGAAGCTTCGCCTCCTCAGCTGGCCGCAATCCGGAATATAGCTGCTGTTGATCTTGATATCCAGCATAGGTGCGTGCGGAGCTGGTAGCTGCCCGGTCCAGCGCGCTAGCATGTCCAGTGACCATCACGCCTTCTTCAATGCGAGCTTTGAGTTGCTGAAGATGCGGTGATTGGTCATAATAACGAACGGCAAAACTATGTTCAGTGAATTCATCTGAAAGTAACGACCATCCCGGACGTGATTGAGACTGGCGCGCAGAGAGGTACTGGGATGCACGAGAAAGGCGATGGAGGCTTGTTGTCTTCCACAGGAACAGCTTTTCCAGGAATACTATCGGAATTTCAGGGGAATAGTCGGCGAGCATGGGAATCTCCTTCACAACTAGCTTGTCAAGTGCAACAAAAAGCTCAATGGCAGTGAGGAGAACGACGGATTCATCTTCTGGATTTAGGTAGGCCTGACGCGAGTAATAGGCCTTTTCAATATATTTATCCATCAAGATCCCGAGCTGTAAGCACGCCTCTTCCACATCCGTGATGGAGGCGATCCAATCATCAAGGCCCTGCTGAACTGATTGCGCAACGTCATAGGAAGTAACATCAGGATCAGCATGATATGCCTCTTCAAAAAAGGTCCCATTCGAAGACAAGAAATCGCTAATAGTGCCACGGCGACGGTGGCTGGGATGGAAGAGAGTACTGAGGGTTTCATGATCGCGATTCGCGAGAGCATTGCGAATGTATTCACGACTGTTCAAGAGCGTGAGTTGTGTGTGTCTTGTGAGTTCATCCTGGGAAGGATTTTGAAATGGGAATGGGCAGGCGCTCAGCTGCTGCCACTTGTCGTCAAGGATCTCTCGAAGACGAGTGCATGTCTTCAGCACCATTTCGGAGAGCCAGTCGGGGGCGGAGGAGCCAAGCTTGATTAAACGTCGGAGAAGTATACATGGCATCAAATGAAGCAGATGACTGGGAAGACATGTATTGTTTTTGTCCTTCGCAAGGGTGCATATCAAGAACAACATGAATCGTTTGTAGGAAGTACGTCCGCGAGGTGAACGATCAAAGGACATCTGAATTGTGACCTTGATGAGAAGCCAAAGAGGCGAGCGACGCCAATACCAGTCGGGCTCCCTGTCAACGTGGCGACGAACATATTTGGTGATGCGAGAAACGTTGGCAGTGTGACCAACACCTTGCAAGATGCGAGTGAGCAATATAGTAATATATTGCGAACGAACGGGGGCAGGGGAGGGAAGGTCCGAGTCGACAGTGTTGGGACGAGAGAGAAAATCGGCGAGCTTGAATTGAAAGTCCCCATCGTCAAATACCTCGTTCGGCGTCTCAACCGCCGACCAGGGATACGACCATATCAAAGACCCCCCCGTCTTTTGTACAGCATCACTGCTCGGGGACACCTCGAACAACTCGAAGAGCGTACAGTGCTCCTGCTTCGTCAGGACAACCGCAGCATTTTGATGTCGGATGAAAAACACAAGAATATCTACAGAATATCAGCACGGATTCATAGAGAACCTCCGAACGTACCTCCCGTCCCCATTCCGCGCAGCTGGGAGATGACGTGGTCGCTGTCTAGGTGCTCATAGTGGGCGGAGGCTTGCAAGTTGTCTAACATCCTTGTGATGCGATGCCACTGAGGCGCAGAGGTTCCTTGGACGTGTGCGCTATAAGCATGGGCAGCAACGCACACTGCACGAGCTAGTGAAAGCTCGTTCTTTTGGGTACAGTCGTTGCCGTCGGGAAGCTGGACAGGAAGAAATACATGGGTAACAGCATAATGAAATGATTCAGAAGTGTGAACGAATGCTAGTGAGTTCGTCGTATCAACATTGGGATCATCAGCGGGAGATGCGGTCGACATGGTGGTATCGAGGGAGGGAACGAGCATGTAGTTTGAACTTGAAGGCCACAGCAAAGTCACAGCCTCACTTTAGCTTCCGTAGCTTAGTCACTGGCAGGCAGATCCCACCCGAGCCACGCACTGCGGCAATCATGCTATAATGATGCACAATTGATGCACAATGTAACTAGGGTTCTAGTGACATGAGATTGAGGCAAACTTACTCTAATCCTACTTAGTCCGATGCAGTTAGCTAATGCACATTCCAAAGCATCCGGGCACAGAGAGAGCATGACATGTGGCACCAGGGATACTTCATTGACAACCAGCAGATCTGAGTCCATACAGGAAATCTCCTAGATTGTTTGTTTCAACGTGTTCTGGACCGCCCTCATTCCAGCTGCTTCCCCTGCCCGTATAGTGACATTACCTGAGAGTAAGGCATATTGTATGCACCACACTAGATTGTTCCTGCCATTTGTCCAATGTTCTGAAAGGACCTATAGTGTGCGATCACGTTCGATTATCCGTTGGTGCTCACCACATTTATTAGACAACAGTAGAACCCGTGACGTCCGTCGTGACCCGCGGTTAACGGTGTTGAGAATGTCGTCCACGTAGCTACTAGTACTGCGGGAACTTGGAAGATACTCATTTCATTCCTGAAAAATACACTTTGGAACCGAGTTGAAACGTCTGTGATGTCGTCTAGCGAACTTTCAAGAGGCATGAGAGATCTCGCTGAGCGGGTGCGACCTCGAGATGAACTTCAAGTTGGTGGGTCACTAGTCACTTGCATTAGGCTGCACAATTTCCACGAACCAATGGAAAGGCAGCCCGCCAAAGTCGCGAGAGTATAAGTAGCTATGTTCCTCTACAGCATCAAAGGTTAACCGCTCAAGCTTCAAGCTTCAAGGACGACCGAGATCGTTCTCGGATACTTTCATCCACTCGTTTGCTAAATGCTCTACGACACGGGGTAGAATGGCCGACACTTGCCCCGGGTCACTGCCACAGCCTTCCAGGTAGTACTTTATCTAAAAAGAAAATAAGATTCAGTACACTTTCTCGGTACCGTCCAGTACCATGACCATACCTTTGGCTCTGTTCCGCTCGTTCTGAAAACGACATTAGTGGGTACTCAAAGTGACGCGTGGAATGAACCTTATAGTCAGCACTATGCTAACGTCCGCGGATTTTGCTCTGAATTGGATCATGTGTCCTGAGGATAACGGCAGCCTCGGTGCATACGTCGGAGCGTTTGTACTATCGTATCCATGCTCAACTGTCAGATCGATAACACTGACAACAGTCAACTCGGCTATTGAGCGGGGGTATCGCCTCGTGAAAGGGTGCGACTGCGAAGCAGTGTCACTACGTGGTACCCATTACGTCAACAGGACGCACTGTTTCCTCAAAGTTGCGAAGTCCGCCGAAGATCTTGTCAATCTTGACAGTATCTGAACAAATGAAATAACTGTTTCTGGTCTACACACCATCCGTCAATCCAGCGCTTAAGCTGTGGGAGTGACGCACCTCGAAATAACCATATCTGGGGAGTTGTTGTGAACTAGCGAAGAGGTAGTAAGACAAGTACAAATACACACTTTTCGTAGAGTCCCTTGAGATAGCTTTGAACCGTCAAACCTTGACTGTGCAGTTCGGTCGCCATCTCTGCAAACATTAACTTTACCTACACGTAAGTTGTGATGCCTTCATTGGTGCACTTGCGCTCACCGTGGCAGCTATTCCGTCTTTGTCGTGTATCTCGGAACCGAGCATGAAACCGATAGCTTCCTCGTATCCAAAGGGAACCTCATAGCCGGCTCGCTCAAGGCCCAGTGCAGTATTTCCAATGAATTTAAATCCTGTGGCCCGTGGGATTACCTCAAATAATTTCCCAAGGGTTGTATTTGGGAGGCCTACCAGTCAGGCAGTCCACAAACTTGAAACCTTCGCGGTGTGCCATCGCCTCAACCATTTTAGAGCTTACCGTGGAGGCTACCATCGCTAATTTATCTGGAGCGCAGTAAATGTCCCAATGTGGTCGGGAGTACCAAACAAAGTAACCTGCCCAATGGTTTTCCAGATTCTTTGTATCTTGCTAGGACACGGCTAGCGAACAAGGTTCCTAACTGATCACCAGTGAATGCCGTGAAGCTCCCGCCAGTGCTAGGCCATCATGTAAACATGTATCCATAACTCCGAGACGAAGAAGCTCACCCTCTCTCTGCAGCCGAGAATCGATCAGAATCAGGATCCTGCGCTAGCACATAGTCTGCACCCGAACGAATAGCTGTTGAAATTGCGCATTTCTTTATGCTGTCATGGAGGGAATTAAGAAGAGCCTGATATAAGCTCACCAATGCCCCTACAGTAGCTCTGTCGTAAGCTCATCGCAGCTATATATACGCACTCCATACCTTTTTCTTCTGGATTCGGAAAACGAACTGTTGGAAAGTCTGGATCTGGGAGTTTCTGCTCTTCTACAGCGATATACGGTTTAAAGCCAGCACGTCTGAACACTTCAGATGCGAAAGCATCGCTAACGCCATGCATTGAGGTATTCACAAATTCGATAGGAGTAACATCAACGCGAAGCCTGTGCGCGCTATAACTACTCGAACATAGCAATAGCATTCGACCACGAACCTGGGGTTTGCCATGCCACGGATTAGAGTAAAGTAACTTTCTTTCATCTCATCTGTGGGGTCACAACAAAGTGAGGATGCGTAAACATCGGAGCCGTGCTGTACTCTTGGTTCTAGATTATGCAGAATTGCTTGGGCGATACCCGTATCATGAGGTCCGATAATCTGCAGGGTCCTGACTTATACGCGTGACACTGACCTAGACCACTTACCTGGACGGCATTTTCCCAATAGACCTGTGTGGACGCGTAAGGAAAGGAAAGTTCTGGTTTTAGAACACGCACTTTGAAGCCATTGTCATCCTTAGAAGAGACTAGGTCATAAACCTGGCAGAACATCAAAACGTAATGGATACCTTCGGGTTGTGGCTCGCTACAGAGTTATTGAACTTGGAAGGCCAGAATGAACGTGAACCGAATTACACACCAGTGATCATTACCCCGCAAGCTGCATTCAGTCTTTTTACCGAAAAGGGTACACTTATGAGAGCGTTACAGCTACGTATTTCCCACAAAACAAGACACAAAAGGACTCACAGAGGCGTGTGGACCAAGCCTCTTAAAAGAAAGACCTTGAAATTGTTGGAAAGAAACACCGCTGCCGTAAGGCGTGCCCAGTCTGCCGAATTGTGTCGATGGTCGTGACCGATCACGATACCGCGCGAGGCAGCATCAGCCATATTCTTCAACAAGTATGCGCAAAGTCCCTGATTATAATAGCTTGCTTTGAACTACATAATCCCATGTGAATTCGTATGTGCTTGCCTGAGATGTCTGGATGATGATCAAGTCATTCATTCTTGCCCACCCAGCTTCCATCTTCCCCCGAAGCCCTTGGAGCCTGACGTTGGTAGCGGCAATGGATATCGATGGTTAACCCACCTGCAGTCCCAAACTCTATGCGCGTCCTTCCGATGATCGAACGGAACACAACCGTCGTAGCGATCGTTAGACATGACTCGACATCATCTAGTTTTGCTAACAGGTACCTCATCCTTTTCTCCAATTCATCTATGTTTCGCGTGTCCCATAGTACTTGAACTTCTCTTTTCGTTTTCTCGTTCTAGCATCCGGGGAGATCCACCATTGGATTTAAGTGGGGAGAAGCGAAGGGGACGTACCGGGTCTAATCTGAGCCATTCCCGCACAAGATGTTCAACTTGAAGTGACATGGTTACTACCCTGTAACGAATTTCCTGCCAGTGTGGTTTTCGTTCTGAGTGAAACCTCTATCTTACTTGGGTTGTTGAGACATAGGATTCTCCAACTTTTGGGACGGAGTCGAAGGCGATGAGACGTCGGAAGAGCTCAGGCGGATCCGGATCTAGTACCAGTCCTTCGCAACCGCCGAGTGCCGAGTCAATCAGTTGGCAAGTACTTCCTTCCACTGACCATCGATGCATCCTTTGTCTTCTCTTTCTTCTCGTATCGTGTATCAGGGTAAATTTGAGGTTATTACATACATATATTGCATAAACTGCTACTCATACATCCACCAACTTGAAACACATGAGTACAATACATCCGACGATGGAATCGCCGTGCACAACACTACAAAGCAACGGTTACAGTTTGAGCACGCTCGTTGTCGAGAACATAGTGGGTGCCACAAGCAAGAGTTTCAAGGAGTTTGGTTTTCAGTTCTGCTATTACTCCCATCGAGATATCAACCGACTGACGAGCATGCCATATACCGTCGTCTCCTTTCGTTGGATTGGACCTGAAACATCTCAGATAGAGCTTGGCCACTCCAGTTGAATGGAACCGGGAGCCGTCGGGACATCCAAAATGCGCACTGCACCAGTCGATCCTGACGCAAAAATGAGCCTTCAAAATGCTTTGAAAAAGTTGCACAACCTACACTGTGTTGGAGTTGACGGTTACCGAGTTGTCATGAAACGTAAAAAGGAACGATTTTCCAGAGTTCGCTGTCTCAAGCATGTGGTTGCTTGCCACTGAAACCCAATTATAGATGTAATCGGGTTCCCTGCACTGTACGAGCGCATGCCGAACAGCAGTAGCGATTCCAGCCATATCCGTCGGAACGGTAGCAGGAACCTGGTGAATTCAGCACTGTTCGTCAATTAATTCAAGGGATAAATTGATATAGACGAACATTCTGCAACAGATTGCCTACCACATTCTCGTCGACGAAGGAAGCGCTTATGTTACGGTACTGAAAACAGATGAGACCACCAGCGTCAAACATATGGACTGACTTACGCTGCTCGCATTCGTGACCTTCTGCACAGGTATGTTTCTGTTATGATTTAATACAGCGACGAGATAAGCAGTGAGAGTGTCTTGTTTCGAGATATACATCTCTTTCTGTCCAGAGAGTGCCGAGCGAAGCTCGGCGAGGTCGTGACTGTCAACCCGCCATCTCAGATGTTCGACATTTTTGCACGATTCAGCATATATTTCTATAAGTTCGGTGAAGAGGCGAGTGTCGTGTAAATGGGGCATGCGGGGCCAAAATTCATCCGTGATAGAGCATGAGGGTGTGGGAAACTGATGTTTCTTGAAGGTTGGAGCTGCATACTCCAGGGGCAAGCCTTGATAAAATTGGGAGAGCGTGTGCATGAAACGCGACAGCAGGATAGCATCACCTAGTGTTGAGCGATTAGAAAAATGCGAATGGGATCAGGAAAAGCGACAAACCAAGTGTGTGGTGCCAAGAGACGCCGATACATGTTTCGGTATTAAAGAAGGTCAATTTAAGACGAAGAAGAGGGGCACCGCCGTTGACAAGGTTAGCACCGATGGGTTGATGGTTGAGGAATGGGGATATATCATCCTGGATGACCCAATCACCGTTCAAGAGTGAGTCAGAGCTCGTGTCGAGCTTGTAATCAATGTCCACAGGAACGGCAGTATTGGTGAGTTCAATCTAAGAGAAGTGAGATAGAAATCTAGTTGATTCCTGCAAATCAACGCACAGACCAACGCCCATCCCTACACCGGAGCTGCCCCGCAGCATGTGGGTATAGTTGCAGAGCTTTGGAGAGGGCCTCCTCAAACTTGGGGATAGCAAGTTCTGTCGGCAGGACATGAACGTTGTCGATCTGAACTTGACATGAGCACAGAGAAAGTCATTGGAATGAAGGCATACGCTGTGCAACCAGAGATCATATCCAGGTAATTCTACATGTGAATGAGCTGGAAGGGCAGTTGGCAGTTCAGGTGATACAAGGCGCTGAATGGAAGACATGGCTGAGTTGACACGCTGGAGGTGGCGGTATTTATTACACTCCGTGGACCCCATGTGCCCTGCAAATCTCTTTGAGACAGGCTGACAGAGCCGATATCAGCAAGCGGACTTAGCCACCTCAGATGCATTTGGTCAAACAAGAATTTCGGATCAGTGCGTGGCTTCCAGGAAATCTGAATTCAAGTTGCACAAGAACATTATGTTATGTCCCACTGTGTTTGAGAACTGATGGGGTAAGTACTGACTATATGCTACAGTCTATACGCACTCTATACTCACTTTGGCAGCCAAGTCCATCCGGCAGTCACACGTATCGTACCTCCTTGTACCCACAAAGGTGATAGTGGACTGTAATTAGATCAACACTGTGGCGTATAGTATGACATGAAAGACATAAATTACCATGACGTGTTGGCGGTCTCACACGTTGAACGAAACCGTGACCTGGCTTGCTCTAAGGAAAGGAACACCGCGGAGGAGTGATTGTTGCGTCCGACTCCTTGATGAATTCCACGAACGCGGTCATACCCCCTTCGTAGCCTGATAGGTCTGAGGTAACTAGATCATTGGAGGGGGAACGTAGGATCGATCATAAAGCGGAGGTGAGGCGAGGCTATGATCGTGTACTCCATTGCCACCCGAATTTTGGTGTGTAAACGCCACACATGTAATGTTGCTCGTTAGATAAGCTCAGGTGACCTCGACGTAGTAACTTGGCCAATTCTTCATTCTTCATTTGTCAATGGAAAAGGAAGAAAGAAAGAAAATCTACTAAAGCAGCGAGCGTAAATGTTCAGGGTAGAAAGAAACGTAAGGAACGAATGAAAACACGCCCTGTGACACACGTCCCTTGATCCTCCCAATGTGGTAAGTGTGCCTGTGTCCCGCCGCCTGCCACGTTCTGGTACTTGTACCGAATGCCTCCGCAACATGAGTATTCCACATGTCAAGCGAAGACCGAATCTTACATCAACAGCACAACGACACTGACGGCATCTTGAAGAATATCCGCGAGCCGAACTGATTACGGAAGCGTTATCAATAAGATGGGGCACTGTGACAGCTTCGATCCGCAAAGATCATGATGGATGTACACAACGTTATCGCGCGACAACTCTACACGTCACGAGGTCCTCGATACTTATCAACCCTGGCTAAGGTCTCAGAGCATGGTCTCACAGGGTCCACGGTGGCGATATGTTCTGCGTTAGTTCGAAGTAAGCTTGGCGCAAGTTATTTACATAAATGAGCTGCAATTGACTGTATCACCTGTGTGATCTCTCGAGGTGGGATTTCTATGATATCATACCGGATACTTCAGTGATATTTCCAAGACACCTTGGAAATACCATACAAGTTATCATCGTTGAAGAGATTTTCACCTGACAGTAAATGTCTCTCTGCGTGAATGAAAACCGACAGGATTTCCGTTTGAATTATTTAATGGATTACAGGCATGTACGCAGCAGATTAATAGGCCCAGTGAGTGGTAAGGGGTTCGCAGGCAGACGGGGGAAATAAATGAAACCGTCTGACGAATCTACCACATATGCAAGTTCCTGAAAATAGTGTCCCGCCATTGTACGCCGGTGGGGGGGAGCTGTCAAAGCGTGTCATCCTTCGGGTGTTTATGAACTGGCCTGCCTGCCCTGTGTTACTTGTGGTCACAGTAATACCTGTTTGAAAGTCTTGGGGTAGCCTTCTGCGTCCGTGCTCACCTTCCTCGCTTCCAGTCATATGAGAGCTACTGTTCGAGCGTGAATGCTGGATCATTGGATCTGGGCCACTGCGTTGCGCCGGCGCCGTCATTGCACCATTACCCCGGGTGCTCTTGAGCCGCCCGAGGCAGAGTCCGCTGCGCCTTTGTTGTGCCACGAACGGGCATGCTTTGAACGCAGTGATGGTGGAACACACGTGTGGTCAGTTTGGAAGTGTTTGGTCGTCAGTGTCAACACCAAAAAGAAACACGGCGAACTGTGGGGGATCTCGACCCGAAACAGTCCACTACATACACGCGGCCCATCTCGTACGCACATATGTATCGTGGATATATCTCACGGAGTGCAGATCTTACAGCGATATCTTCGAAATACCACCGATCACTGGGGTAGTTGCATTGAACACTTCAGAGGTATCGCGAGCTCCTTGTTTGTGTGGAGAATGGCAAAACCAAGAGTTGCCAATAATGATACAATTTCAATCGAAAAATAACCTAGGTTGTTGAACAGAACGGAGGGAAAACACAGCCTATCTATTTATGTACCATAACACAATGAGAGGAATGCAAGAAAATGATCAAACAGACTCGGAAGGAAAGATTGCGAGTGGCGTAGCCGCCGCGTAGGTAACACAGAGATGATGCTGGGATGTATCGGCCAAGGACACGGTGCCGCCATCCTGACAACACCCCCGTGATATACAAATAGCTTAGGTATCAAGTAAGCTGTCAGGGAAAGGAAATTATGTATCTTACGGGTCAGACTTTTTCTGCTCAAAGTCCGCATTTTCACACTGGGAGACTGCTTACCTGCTTACCGCCTTTCGGGGGGTGTATATGTATCATAAACACGTGCACATCCCTATAGCTGGCGTAATGATGCTCAGAGGCGGGGGACTTCATAAGTTAAACAAATGGAGAATTACTCGAAGCAAAATGAAACCTGAAAACACACCGGGGCTGAGAAGCAATCCAATGAAAAGAGATAAAATACGTAATGGTCTACGAGTCCAGGACTACTCTACTAATTGTATACCTGATATAGGGGTCTGTGCCATCAAGGTCAGTGGCCGCAGTACGAGAGGGAAGAAAGGGTAACGTACGTTGACGAGAACTTGGTGCCTTGTCTTACAACCTTCTCTACTGCATCCAAGAAATCGCGCTCCGTTGCGACTTTCCGCCGCGCACGAATTGCGAACATACCAGCCTTTGGGGTTGTATATTTATATATAAATATCGCCATAACGAGTAGGAACTTTGGGGACGCACCTCGGTAGCCACGGACCGCAATTCTGCCCCCGTGGTATTAGGGCATAGCCTCGCAATCAGGGCAAATCGTATGTCCCTTTCAACACTCATACTTCAAGTATGCATTTGTTTTAGATATGAAGTTGAGTAGGGCGACGAAACATGAACACACCTTCGTGCGTGGATCTTCAAAATGTGTGCGCGTCCCTCATTATTGGGTAACGAGAATTCCACACGTCGATCGAGACGTCCAGGCCGAAGTAGCGCAGGATCCAAAGTATCTGGCCTGTTCGTTGCCATCAACACTTTAATGTTCCCTCGAGGATCGAATCCATCAAGTTGATTAATCAGCTCCAGCATCGTTCTCTGTACCTCGTTGTCCCCTCCTGCGCCGTCGTCGAATCGTGCACCACCGATAGCGTCGACCTCGTCGAAGAAGATGATGCAGGCTTTCTTCGAACGTGCCATTTCAAAGAGCTCGCGGACCATGCGGGCGCCTTCACCGACATACTTCTGCACGAGCTCGGACCCAATTACACGAATGAAAGTAGCATCAGTGCGATTGGCGACTGCACGGGCACAAAGCGTTTTGCCAGTCCCAGGTGGCCCGAAAAGAAGGACGCCTTTGGGAGGGTCAATACCAAGTTTCACGAAACGTTCTGGCTAGATGCGAGGTGAACAGATTGCAGGTTTCTTTCCGAGAAACATACTGAAAGAAGAGGAGTCTCGACAACCTCGCGGAGCTTTTCTATTTGCTCCTTACAACCCCCGACGTCGGAGTAAGTAACATCTGGCTTCTCTTCCACCTGCATCATCGTGACGGATGCATCGATCTTTGGTGGCAGAGGTATCTGGATCTGGTATTTGTTCCGGTCGACTCTACGCGAAAGTTATCGAAAGCGAGAAGGGTCGGGCAACGACTCTACACACCCGACACGCATACCTTCTTCAATGTCGGTGGGGGCAACACGTTCACCCAGTCCGACAACAAACTTTGCGATTTGTTTGATGTTGATGACATATTTGTCTTGTTCATCAGCACCTTTCTGGCCTTGCACAGCTCCAGCAGGGTTGACTGCACGAGCCAATTCTGCTTTCTTCGGATCCACGGGAATAATTTTGGTACAGCGCGCAACCTGGAGGGGGTGTTCACTCATGCGTGCTCGGTCAGCAGCAAGGTCCCATAGGTTCGGTGCAGCTAGACCAGTGTCTGACTCCTTTACACCGAGTTTCTCGTCAATTCGCTTTTGGACTTCCTTTATGTCTGTATCGATCTTTTTCAACTTGGCAGCGTATGGACCTTGACCCTACAGGATGCGTTACGAACTGCCACGAGAAAGGCAAGCGTGCGACGTACATAGGTCTTGAGGATTTGGATATCGCTATCCGTGAGTGCTGATGGATGCATAAGAAATTATTTGATTGACAGATCGTATAACTTGCCTTGAATCTTTTCTTCCTTCTCGTCTACTCTCTTCTCGTCTAGCAAAGGTTCAATATGCTGAATGTAACGCACTGTGGGCGAGGAGGTGGGACCTACATTTCTCCCAGTCACTAGGTATCTGTTAGCGAAATCGCAAGCAACGTCAAGCGTTGGGAACTTACGCTTTAGGAGGCATTGTTGAGGACGAATACTGTGGTCGTGCTGACGTTTGGACGGGGACGCGTCATTGAGGCATACGCGCTTCGGCTATTCCCGACGAAATTCGGATTCCGCTTTGGGACGCTCGGGGACTGCTCGCTACAGGCCCTCATCCTGCATCACCAACCAACGATGGCCGGTGCACTACAAAATGCAAAGCGCGACCTTCCAAAGATCGCAAATGAGGAACATGAATCGCGCTTTGGTCAGGTATTTGGTGTCTCTGGCCCAGTCGTGATCGCAGAGAACATGACCGGCGCTGCCATGTATGAGCTGGTCCGCGTCGGACATGATGAGCTAGTGGGGGGTAAATCTGCAGTATATCTCTGAGCTGGCTTTGCATCACTAAATTTTATTTCAGAGGTCATTCGAATAGAGGCAGACAAAGCAACTATCCAAGTCTATGAGGAAACATCAGGTGTCACAGTTGGAGATCCTGTTCTCAGAACGGGCAAGCCTCTCAGCGTAGAGTTGGGCCCAGGTGTGTAACCACCATTTGGCTTGGCATGTTGTATTTGAGATGTTGTAGGCTTGATGGGTAACATCGTCGATGGTATCCAGAGGCCATTGCGCGTAAGCTGCTTCATGTCTTCCTGTCCATTGATTCATTTGGCTGCACGGCCATTTAGTCCATCCAAGAACTCTCAAAGTCCATCTATATCCCACGTGGTATCAATACCGAAGCGCTTGATCGTTCTCTTAAGTGGGATTTCACCCCAGCATCCTTTAAAGTATTTTTCCGACTTCCAGCTACGGCGCTCTTCTGACGGTGTGCGTAGGTTGGTGATCATATATCAGGGGGTGACATCTTCGGTGGCGTCTATGAGAATTCGCTTGTAGACAACCACAAAACCATGCTTCCACCCCGCGCACTTGGTACTATCACCCACATCGCAGAAAAAGGAAGCTATACTGTCGATGTTCGTATTTATGGCATTTTATTCATCCTTTGAGCGCTCAATCGCACAATATTAGGATATTGTTCTAGAGACTGAGTTCAACGGTCGAACAACTAAACACACGCTGATGCAATTATGGCCTGTCCGCGCACCTCGCCCGGTCACCGAGAAGTTGACAGCAGATTACCCGCTGTTGACTGGTCAACGAATTCTGGATGCTCTTTTCCCGTGGGTTGCTGGTGTCTTTCCGACAGGTTTCATGAACTTATCATACAAAGATGTGTGCAAGGAGGTACCACGGCCATTCCCGGTGCTTTCGGATGCGGCAAGACTGTCATTTCTCAAGCGTTGTCCAAGTATTCCAATTCTGATATTATTATCTATGTTGGGTGTGGAGAGCGAGGAAACGAGGTTAGTTTGTTGTACCCTGTTTTGGCCCCGCTCATATTGCTATGCTAGATGGCTGAAGTTTTGATGGAAGTAAGAGCTGTCGTTTGTTTGCGCATACTTGCTAATCCCCGAAAAGTTCCCTCAGCTGACGATGGAAGTCGGTAATCGCCAAGAACCCATCATGAAGCGCACCACCCTTGTTGCGAACACGTCAAACATGCCTGTTGCTGCGCGTGAAGCATCCATTTACACGGGCATAACGCTCTCGGAGTACTTCCGTGATCAAGGATCTAACGTGTCCATGATGGCCGACTCGACGTCACGTTGGGCCGAGGCCCTCCGTGAAATCTCTGGTCGTCTCGCAGAGATGCCAGCCGATTCTGGGTACCCTGCGTACTTGGGTACCAAACTCGCGAGTTTCTATGAGCGAGCCGGCAAGGTTAAATGTCTGGGGAGCCCACAGCGTCAGGGAACGGTGTCCATTGTTGGGGCGTGAGTTTTGCCATGACTCGAATGATATTATTTGTTGACCAGATGGTTAGTGTATCACCACCTGGAGGAGATTTCGCCGACCCAGTCACATCGGCTACACTCGGAATCGTCCAGGTCTTTTGGGGCCTCGACAAGAAGCTGGCGCAACGCAAACATTTCCCATCCGTCAACTGGAATCTGTCATACTCCAAGTACATGAAAGTGCTCGAAGCCTTTTACGAGCGCGACGCACCGGGTTTCGTTGAGCTTCGCGTGCGTACAAAAGAAATCCTCCAAAAGGAAGAAGATCTTGCGGAGATTGTTCAACTCGTTGGCAAGAGCGCACTCGGCGAAAATGACAAGATCACCCTCGAGGTTGCGAGAATGCTTAAGGACGACTTCTTGCAACAGAACGGTATGAGCGAGTATGATCGCTACTGTCCGTTCTACAAGACAAATGCGATGTTGAGGAATTATGTTGCGTTCTACGATGCCGCTTTGAAGGCAACCGCACAGGGCGATTTGACGTTCGCTAGAGTCAGAGAGTCTGCTGGTGACTTGATATTTAAGCTTTCTCAGATGAAGTTCGAGGTAAGACATACCGGTAATGTGGTAGAGTTGTCGTTGACTCTTTGTTTTGCTTTCGCTTTTAAGTCACCTTCGCAAGGCCAGGAACCAATTATGCAGAAGCTGGATGCTCTGCACGCTGAGATCCAAGATCGCTTCCGCCAAATGGCGGAGTAGATTAATGTGACCTGCCTTTGATCTTGTACCCTATCAGACGTAATACCACATTCACAAGTTCACTTCCTATCAGAGGAATATTTACTGAATGATCAGATCCTATCCTACCCAGGTGAGAATTCCCCCTAATCGTCGGAAAACTCATTCGAGTAAGTTAGAGCGCACTCGTCCACGCTGTCACCGACCAGGCGGCATTGAGACGGGCATTGAGGAAAAGGCGCCGCGAACATGAGGAAACGGCATTGAAGTGAGGTGACGTCTCGCTCCGCAGCGAGATACTGCGGAGTGATCGACCTTAGTCACATATGGTTTGCGAGGGGTTACACATAATCTTGCCTCCCCCAAGCCGCCAGACCTTTTCTACCACCAATTCATCTCACTCGAAAGAAAAACATGCGTCTTGCCAAATTCGTGCCGCTCGCTCTCGCGTGCGGCGCCTCTGCGTTACCTGTAGTAACCTTACCTTGGTTTGGCCATATTTCTTTGGATGGCCTTGTCGGATGCCTGGGATATATCAGTGATCTCGCAGAAGAGAGGACCATTTACCAGGTACTGAAAGATGACACACAGTGAGTATTTCTGACGCAAGCTAGTGAATGGGAAGGAGCTCACAATAAACCAGATATTCGCGTTTGGTGAAAGCTATCGACCTCAGTGAAAGTGTGGTTGACCTTCTCAGCGATCCATCCAAGAGGCAGGTCCACAGATCCTTGCAGTTCGGAAGGCTGAACCGTCCTCCAGCATCACCTTCTTTGCTGTGCCCAACTCTAATTTACCACGTCATCGCAAACCTCGTCATGGCGATCATAGGCATGACAAGAGTCTCGTTCCTTTCCTCGCAGATAACCCTAATGATGTCAGCCCCGACCTTGGAGACCTTGTCCGACGGGCCGAGGAACTCGAGGAAGAACCTGACTCTCGCGACAAGGAGAAGCGTAAAGAAGTGCTGGCAAGCATTATTCACAAGGTTGCTGGGTATCATATCCTTCCAAAGTCGTACGAAACTGCAGACCTCGTTCAAAATTCTACTTATGCCACAAACTTGACACTTAACGATGGCTCAATGGACTGGGAACCGCTGAGGTTGAGCGTTCTCAGCACCTCAGTCCCCCCTCGCTTGAGGATCAATGTTTTCGTGGAAGTGACAAAGAAAGACATTAAAGCCAAAAATGGTGAGCGGAATTTTTGGCATGTTCTTGTTCACTCATCTTGGATTCTGTACTAGGCGTTATCCACCAAATCAGCCAACCCCTGTTACCACCTCCATCGATTTTCCAAGAGACTTTCTTTGTGCCAGACGTATTCTCTTTCTTCGTGAGGATTTTGTCCATTCGTACATCATGGTTCTAGTTGCTGATGTTTCTGTAGACGTCTGCCATCCAGCGGGTCGGTCTCACGGACGCTATTGACCGTAGGAAATATTCTAGGGAGAATGGGAAGGGAGTTGGTTTCTTGGGAGCAACAGCGACTACTACATTTGCTCCTACATCCGGCGCTTTTAAGCGCCTTCCGAAGAAGTTGAAGTCGTACCTGTTTTCACCATTCGGCCAGAAGGCACTGAAGAAATTACTGGAGTATCACATCGTACCTGACTTCATTTTGCATACTGGCGAGTGCACACAAACTAATTTACAAGAGATTGTCATAACCTTTTGCAGATTACTTCCACAACTCAACATCTGACATCGTGGAACTCAGTCGCTACCTTGATGATGGACCGGAGATGCAGTTTCCGGTGCAAATGCCTGCTCCCTTCGATGGTGATGTAGAAGGCCTCGTCTTGCCCCGAAATACTCCCCCTCTCCCGGAGCTTGTTTACGAGTACAATGCCACCCTTCCAACACTTCTCCAGGATCATCACCTTCGGGTCCATATCACGCACTACAAGTCAGGATTGCCTGTTCCTGGCTTTCCGCGATACTTTACGAGGTTCCAAGTCAACGGGCATCATGTCGGGCCATTTGATATTCCCGCACGCAATGGTGCGCTGCATGTTCTGTCGACCATCCTTGATCCTCGCAAGGGGCGTCACCACCGTGGTGGCGACGGAGAGACTGAGGAGAACGACGATGCTGCATGGGAAGACTGGGAGGAATGGCTTCCTCAGTGGGCTATGGAGAACTGAAGTTTGCAACAAGCAAGGCATGGTATGGGGAACGTGATTTACGCATTTGAGGATTTTCCGTACTAATGTCTGGACAGCTAGGCTTGTGCAAGATGTCAGGACGGAAAGGAGGCATCTGAGAGGAATTGTATTTATAACTGTTGACCAGGTTTGATTGTATTTTTCTGAATTCGTGTATGAATTCTGTTTGGCCAACAAGGAGTGTTGAATGCGATAAACATGTATTTATTGACCACAGAATGCATGCAGTCAAAAGGCCCAGAGCCTGAGCTCGCGGTGACAGGGGAATTACCCCTTTAGGTTGAGCAGCGGAAGAGTCAAATCCTTCTGACCTTAACAAGCACAAACAACCTCTTTCTTGTCATTATCGAAGTACCCCCTGTTCAGCCCAAGCTTCCATGGCAAACACAACAGTCAAGGGTGCATTGGCTATTCACGGCCAGAATCCACAGGTTTGTATTTGGTTATTCTTGGTGTTTCGCCCTGGCTTATCTATGCAGTTCCTGGTAGAAACTGTAATCCGGAACCGGATATGGGAGTCGACGTATTGGAAGGAGCATTGTTTCGCATTGACAGGTGTGTTTACCATTAAAACGTGCGGGAGGTTCATTATTAATGATATGCTCAGCCGAGTCCCTCATTGACAAGGCTATCGAGCTCCGCTGCATTGGGGGTGTCTATGGCAATCAGCGTCCCACCGAATTCCTCTGCTTGCTTCTGAAGCTCTTACAACTTCAACCCGAGAAGGAGATTTTGATTGAGTATTTGCAGGCTGATGAATTCAAGTAAGCCAGCCTATGTTTCTGACCCTGAATGACGCATATTGACCCGCTCATCAGATACATGAGAGCGCTCGCGGCGATGTATATCCGGATGACATTTCATGCAGCGGAAGTATATGAAACCCTTGAACCGCTCATGAAGGACTTCAGAAAGCTGAGATATCGGGACATGTGTATGATTCCAGGATCCTCCCAACAGCATCGCTAACACTCTTACAGCTGGATATTCGCTAACCTACTTTGACGAATTTGTTTACAACTTGCTCACTGAAGAGAGAGTTTGCGACACCATTCTGCCTCGAATAGCTAAGCGGCAGACGCTGGAAGAGAACGGTGAAATCGGGCCACGCAAGAGTCGACTCTTGGATGCGATGGAAGGCAAGAGCGAGGACGGAGCCAGTCGCAGTACAAGTCGAAGCCTCTCTAGGTCAAGGAGCCCAAGCGCGGGAAGAGATCATTCCCCTTCCGTGAATGGGCGATATGTATCCAGAAGTCCATCACGCTCGCATTCGCCGTCCCAAATGTCATACCGTTCGCGTACTCGCAGTATCTCGCCCGACAGAATGGATTCAGAACCTACAACCTAACAGATGTATAATATATCGATGAGAATCTTTACTCCGTTGGCTGAACAATAGGCTTTTTCGAAGAGTTCTGGGTCTTGAATGTGAGAAGTTGCTTTGATAACTCTCTCCAGCGTTCCGACACAAGAGGCATTCTTTCCCCTGCCTCCGGGGAGAGGTAACCTCGGTTTCGCCATTGGGTGTACCAAACTAGAGAAGACGTCAAATGCTGAATCGCCAAAGGGCTCAAGGAACGCACTGATATCATTGCGACGGGTTGGTGCAGCAGAAACACGATCTATTCGACTTTTGATGCAGTCGCGCAGAGCAAGAGAATTATAGTACTGGCAGAACACGCTACCACCACTGGCCTCTATGGCTTTAATGGCACTCTTTGACGCACGAGAAGGGGTGATGTGCACTGATGCCTTCAAGAATTCCGCACCCTGCAAATTGAATCCTCAACATGCAATGGAAGGCGTCTCAAATGATAAGGACACGGACATTACCCAACAGTTTAATGCCGTCGTGCACATTGTGCACACAACCGCTCAACAGTAATTCCCTTGCTGTAATGGGTTTTTCTGGCGTTGAATGCAAGCGACCTTGATCTATCCAGTGTTGAAGACGGTCTAAGTTAACTGCGGCATAGGTTTTGCGGTTCCTGCATGGGAGTTCAGCATGAGACATCAAGAGGAAATGGCAGTGTGACAACACATACGGGTTGACAAAGCCTCTCTTGGGGAACTTCTTGAGTATTGTCGTCTGACCACCTTCAAACCCAGCCTTGGGCTTCCCATTACCGGAGCGAGCTTTCTGACCTTTATGACCGCGTCCGGACGTGCCACCATATCCCGAGCCTTGACCTCTCCCGACGCGTTTTTGCTACTCAAATGTCAATTACATTCCAATCGTAAACCTCAAATAACCATACGTTGTGCAACGAGCCAAAGGCTGGCCTCAGGTTTGACAGCGATACCCGAGCTACTCTTGAACGGACGACTGAGGACATGGCTGACAGAAACTTGAATTTACGGATGGACGGGCGCGGAGACTGGTTTCATTTATTTAATTTATTATTTTACAGGGCAAAAAATAAACCTAAAAAAAGCTTGTCGTTTGGGCAGTTTATCTCAAGGCGTAAACGTCTTCTAAATTGACCACAAATGAAACCATGGGCGTCAGTTGCTATAGATGCGGGTTTTTCAGCATGGGGTAACCAGTGTTGCGAAGTCGAGCCCTAGCATGGACCCGAAGGATGCAGAGTGAGTAACATGGGATAAATCTTTTTTTTCTTCGTATGATCAGAATGACTGTTTCTGATCTGGAGGCTTTAGGTCTGGTTTTGGGAGACTGTCTTTTTCCAGGCTCTCCCGGAATCTCGCGGTGCATCTCTGTTGCAGCTTGAACCTCAGGAGTCAAGTATGTCCTCCTTGAAGCCTTTGATTGCCATTTGCGGGACAACTGGAGTCGGAAAGTCCAAGCTGAGTGTGGAGCTCGCACTCAAGCTCGGCCAAGATATCTATCAAGATTGCTCCGGCGAACGTCGATGGTGCGGTGCACGTATCATCAACGCCGACTCTATGCAGGTCTACACTGGTATGGACGTCATCACCAATAAGATCCCTCAAGCGGAACGTATGGGTGTGGAACACCTCCTTATGGACTTCAAGCAGCCAGGCGAGCAGTACGTCGTTGGACAATGGGTGCACGATGCCATCCAAGTGGTGAGCACCAAGTTCAGAAACGTACCATCTGATTCCCGAGGTCTCGCGTGACAGATTGAAGAAACACATAAAATGAATCAAGTCCCTATTATCGTTGGTGGAACGTCCTACTGGATCCAACATCTCCTGTTCCCTAATCGATTAGCCAATAAAGACGTGCACTCTGCACCACCTGGAGTCAGCACCTCTAGTTATCCATTGTCCGCTTCTCTGCAGCATTCCGTTTCGCAATTGACACCCAAGCTGCTCAACTTGTGGACGTCACTTCCAGAATCTCCACCAAATGCGGTCACTCATCCGGAGGATGCACTCTCTCTGCATGAGCTGCTGCAGGCTTTGGACTGCCCAGTAGCATCTCGATGGCATTGGAGAGATACCCGCAAGGTCTTGCGCAGTCTTCATATCATGAAAGAGACAAGCAGGACACCCAGCGAAATCATAAGTGAACAATCGGAGAGCGCGCTAGTCCCTCGGTGCGTACCTCTTTCTTGTTTGTAGTTTGAACAGTGTGAAATAGCTTTTGCACAAAGATACCGAACCCTTTGCCTCTGGCTCTATGCGCAACCTTCGGTGCTGAACCCTCGTCTTGATGAGAGAATTGGCGATATGATTAAGGTTTGTATATTTGCAAACACTGTCCACTTGTCTTTTCTTCCGACCAACTTTCCTTTATGAAGCAAGGTCTTGTTAACGAAATAAAGTCTCTACAAATGACTGTTTCCCCGTCGCAGGGGTCGGGTTCTTCCCCAACTGAGCCAGATTATACGGTCGGCATCTATCAATGCATAGGTACGCGGAACCTTCCTGTGAGAACATGTGTTATATCCGCCGATAGGTTTCAAGGAATTTCGCGAATTCCTCTGGTCCAATGGCTCTCAGGAAGCCTTCAACAGGGCGGTGGAAAACATGAAACAGTCGACCCGCAAATATGCCAAACGTCAGGTCACGTGGCTGCGGAACAAGTTGCTTCCCGCGATAGACAGTGCCAATGTGCACTCTGAAAATAAGACTTCACTAGCCTCTATGTATATCCTCGATGCCACAGGTGGGCGCCGCCTAGTAACCTGTCAATCGTGGATCACTATAATTCTTCTTGCTAGCTTTGGGAGACCAATGGACCTCAAACGTTCTATCCCCTGCTGAATCGATCACGAAATGTAAGTTGAACCAGTATGTACGACTACAACTGAGATTTGTTTTAGCTTTTTTACGAGAAGAAGAGCTTCCACCTCCCGCGTCATTATCCTCGACGGCGAGTGCAATGCTTGCTAATCAGAATAAACCACTCGAGTGCGTCTATTCGTTCGCGTGAGTGGCGTTGGGTCTTACGTTTCGTTGTCAGCCCCTCCGACATCCTACAAGCGAGACGGAAAACCGTATGCCAAGTGTGTACAATAAATCCCCGGCGACCGGTGATGATTGAGGAGCAAGATTGGGATGCGCATCGAAAAAACCGATTGCATAGACGGCGCCTGGCGAGGTCTAGGAAGGGACCTGAAGGATTAAGTATGGCTCCCGCAAGGTCTTCTGGTGATGAGAGCCGTAGTTCCGATGGATTGTTACATATTCCTTCATGATGCTGCCCAGGTGAGTTTCTTGTTATAGCGTGATGCATCCTGTGGGGTATCGAGCTTCATCTTTCCTACACCCATCTAGCAAATAAAGGGTACAGGGTCTTCAACCGCGTTCTTTCCGTCCAACAGGAGTATGTCCCACTCCTCCCATGTGGATAGATGAGCCACTAAGGAACTCTGAGTAGCCCGTGACGAAACAAATGATCTCCTGATCGATGTTTGATTGTGGAGGTTGGGCCTTGTCGACGTTCTCCAAGTTTGACTCGAGTTTAGAACTGATTAGGCATCTCCGGATGACCGCAAGCATGGGGAATGGGACGAGCAGTTGTAGCTAGGACAACTACGTAGTAGAGACGCGCTGTACAGCGTTTGCGAAAAATTGTTGTCGGTGAGACATTGCCGCCGTAACCTTGCTTGCCACCGTCTTCGAGCATCTGGGTCTGTGTGAGCGCCGCGAGTATTGGTCGTAATTTCGCCGCTCACGACGTTCGTTGCACCCTGGGACGTGGCTTTCCGGTGTCTACGTCGGACAAACACAGTGTCGCCCCGTCGGTCGTTTTCTCGTTCTCGAACCATGACCTCGATGGCGGAGGTTCCGGCTTACTTGTTGCAAGGAGTTCCTGTCTTGCAACCGCCCCACCTCGAGGGCCTCTCGGATCCCTCTCTTTCCACTGAAATTTTGCCAGGTCCACCTTCCCTGCTATCCGTTCAGCAGGCTGCACAGAAACGAGACCCAAAGAAACCCCCCGCTTTCATGTCCTATCTCCCTACATCCGATCCAGGCTCCACCTACTCGGGCCTCATGGCGGGTGCTCTCGGTGCCTCGGAGGTCGACGGGCCTCGTCGCAAACGGGTCAGAGTTGACAAAGGGTATGTTTACCTCTCCCTTTTACACCGCCGGGGCTTTCTCTGACTGCTTTCCCGTCACGACTCGACCCAAACCCTTGTCGATGTATTGCGCGTGTACCTTGTCGTTTTGCGTCACTACACATCCAGGATTCAGAACGGGCGTGCTCAAAGGGCCAGTGCTAGAAACCTGAACAACGGTGGTGCCAACAGCAACCTCACTGTATCTCTTCCTGCGTCCGATCCAGCTCCCCCAGACGTACCGCCTTCTCGCCAGCCCAGCGTGCCACCTCTCCCAGACTCCGACCCATTCCCGGTACAACCCGAATCAGACGACCCTTCAATGTCAATATCTCGTGCGAACTCGTTACCTGGGTGTGAAGATTTTGTCCCGCCAACCATTGGTGAGCGAGCAAGATCAACGAGAAAAGATAAGGGAAAGGGAAAGGAGACGGATCGAGGGATTAGAGTGAAGGAGGAACCTGCCGGAATAATCTCCCTCTCCCCCGAGCCTTCATTGGGCGTGGTGCGTGCTTTTGCGATGTCGCTCGTGTCCTACCCTCACATTTTTTTCGTTTTGGTGCTTAGTTGAACGAGGATCATTGTTCATCATGCCGATCATTAGGTGCACTGGTGTACTGTGATAGCTGCCCTCGAGCATTCCATCTCTGGTGTTTGGACCCTCCTATGGAAGCAGTTGACCTCCAAGACGGCGAAAAATGGTTTTGTCCGAGCTGTGTCATTCGCAGAGTATGCTATTTGGCAACATGTCTCTTGTGTATGTGACGCTAACTCGCATCTCGTAGAACCCACCACCTAGACCTGCGCCGTCTTTCATGTCTCCCCTCATCCACCTTGCTCAAACGAGCATCCCCAAAGAATTTCAGCTCCCGGAAGATCTCAGAGGTTTTTTCAAGGATGGTTCGTGGGCTCCCTTTTCCAAACCAGCGTCTCACTTTATTGTCTTTCAGTTGCCACTGGTGCCAACGGAACTTATGTGGATAGCTCGGAACTAAAGCAACCGCGCCTTAAGTAAGTAAGCCATCTCCTTTCTATTCCTACCAACCCACGTCTCGCAGTCGTCACGGGCAACTCGAAGACCGCGATCCATATCGATTGAAGGACCGAAATGGTGTACCCGTGTTATGTTTTAGATGTGGCACGTCAGCACTACCGAGCGGTCTTGCTGGATGCGCGCCGTCAAAGAAGCGTCCGCGTAGGTCGACGTTCGTCGCACACAGTTTGACGCCAGAAAGTGGAAAAGCGATCCTTTCTTGCGATTACTGCAACCTCCACTTCCATCTTGATTGCCTTGATCCTCCTCTTACGTCTATGCCTTCCTTTGGAAAGAAATGGATGTGTCCAAACCATGCTGATCAAGTTCTTGTGAGTTCTTAACAACACTGTGACCATGTTGTTGAGATTCACTCAACAAACGGGTATCCTTCTCGGTCCACATAGCAACGGAAGCGACGTGTTCCAAAGCAAAGTGTCGCGCCCATCGATATCACTAAACCCAATCAGTGGAACAACGGCAATATCGAGATTATACACCCACAGTCCGCAGCAATGACAGAAAAGCTCGTCCTTGACGAGGTGCTAATTAATGGGAGACGGTACAGAGTTCCCGAACGCGTTATCATGCTCGACTTCTGGAGCAAGATAAGCAAGGAGCAATATCCAGAGCCCAAGTGAGCTTGTTTTTGGATCCTGGACCGTAAAGACCAATCATGTCTCCACAACAGAGAGAAGGATATAATGTCTGTGACGTCGTCGCCACTGACTTCGTTGAGTTCTCTCGATGAGATGGAGGAAGACACCCAGTTTCAATCATCGTCTTCTAAGGAGCCTCTTATTTCTCTCGATGATTTGCGCACCGCACAGGTAAGCTGTTTGGTCATTGCGCCATGCACTGTAAACTTATGTTCCCTTAAAGCTCTTATGTGATCTCCACAACTTGTTTTCGCTGAAAGGTAAATCTCCGGCAGAACCACCTATTCAACTTTCGGGGCTACCTGCTCCTTCAAACAATGCAGAAGGTCAAAACTTGACGGAGAGGATCATGGCTGATTTTGGTACCCAAACTGATTTTGAACCTCAAACATCTCTCTGTGTGCCAACACCCAGAACAATTGAGCTCAAAGAAACCACAAAACCCATTTTACCAAAGGTAAGTTTGGGTAATTTCCCGTTTATGTAAATTGAAAGGGTCCTGAACCCGGAACAGCGCAAAGCACCCTCCAGGCCGTCTGTCAGGAACACCGCGGAAGTCACCCCTCCCGACATGGCATTGCAACCACAAACTGCTGCCGACCTTCCTTCTCCTGCTAAGCCAAAGAGGGCAAGGATTACCACAAAGCTGGAAAAGGAAGAACCGGCGTCCATCGAACCGGTGCCTAGGGATACAGAGGTGGTAGGTCGAGTACCGCGACATGAAAGAAACCATGCTAAACGGCCCTGTAGATTGCTTCCCAACAAGCCGGAAAACCTCAGAGGGCAAATAGGGCACGCCGGAAACCCAAGCGAGCCCCTGGGAAAACTAAGGAGGGCGGTTCAACAGCTCTGGTTCAACGTGCACCTTCTCCACCCGTGCCCCCAGACCCACATATACCTCCTGTATCTGAACCTGCCCCACCCCCACCAGCTCCTCCGCCTGTTACACAATCCCCTTCCAAACCTGTGACACCCAAAGCCTCCGTAACAATCACTCAGTCCGGCACGTCATCTACACCTACTCTCAAAATCCGATTGCCACGATTGTCCGCAGTTAGCTCCACCACCCACTCTAACTTGACGTTCCCTACTCTGCACTCTCCCCCACTCACTCTCTCACCAGCACCGGACACTGCCACGTCACACGAATCGCGACCGCGACGGTCATTGCGTCGACACGATTCGGCCTCCGTTTCGGTGAGCGGTGCATCGTCTTATACGGCAGAGGTGGTTGAGGATGTAGAGCTGGCGAAACCAAGTAAGCAACAAACCTCGTCGTCCTTTCGTCCAGCTGACAATCCACCCCAGAACACAAGCCACCAAGAGGAAACAGAAAGCATGTTGAATAACATGAGTTGCCGCCAGTTCCCATTCGTTCTCTGATTCAATGGAGGACGTCGTGGCCAAGGGTTGGTAGTAGGCCCATCAGAGATTTCTGTACTCGACTACAAAGATATATATTTCTTGTTATTCTTATAGCAGAAGTATATTGATGTGTGTCATGTGGATACGGGCGTCTAGCAATGTGGAAATTCGAGGCTCCGCTCCGTTCCTCGGGTGAGCATGTGAGGTCTGCACTCCACTTTCGCCCGGGTCATATCCTGTCCATCCTCCACAATGTCTGCGAGTACGATTGTGCGGGGACGTGTCGCTGCGACGCGAGGACTCCAACGCCGATCGCTTCACGTTCCACGTGCGCCCGAACCCCCGAGTGCTCAGATATCACAGCTCCTGGCTTCCTACGCTGCTCATCCTCCTCATCCGCTAACACTAAACTCCCTTGTGGCTTTCGGTCAGCCTCTCACGCCAGAATCTGTGCTGCGCAGTGTCTCCTTTGTACTGTCTGAGATTCCGCGTCGCCTCGCGAGACGGGCGCGTGCACTCGAGACCCTTCCATTTATCGTCGGAACCAATCCATATGTCTCGAGGACGCTGAATGCGTACAGACAGAGCTTCCAATTCCTGGCGAGCTACCCGCCTGTCACAACTCTCGAAGGGAACACGTCCTTCACAGCCGAACTCAGCCATTTAGTGGCAAGCCACCAGAATGACATACCGACCATGGCCAAGGGGTTCGTCTTTCTGCACGCTGCAACTCGAACGCATGTGTCTTAACCGTCATGTCGTGCTAGCTTCCAAGAATGTGCCAAGTACATGTCTCCGACACAAATAAGCAATTTCTTAGATGGTGCCATTCGTAATCGGATCTCAGTCCGTTTAATTGCTGAACAACACATCGCCTTGTCACAAGCCCTGGAGAGTCAGACAGATGTGGGTCTCACGTCTCACTACGGTATTGTCGACATGGCCTGCTCTCCCGCCGCTATGGTCAAAATGTGTGGTGCATTCGTGAGTGAACTCTGCGAGGCAACGCTTGGGGCTGCTCCAACCATCGTAATCGACGGACATCAAGACGCAACATTTGCGTGAGTCCCGATCCTGTCCTATCTGCTGTATCCGTGGTCTGACTCGTGATCTGACTCGTGATCAAAGCTATGTTCCTGTCCATCTCGAATACATCCTCACCGAAATTCTGAAGAACGCCTTCCGAGCGACAGTCGAACATCACTACAAGTTGCACGGCACGACATCCGCGCATACAGTTGCTCCGGTCACAGTAACAATCTCCCCTCCACCCTCCCCTGCCTCTCCCTTCCTTTCGATCAGAGTCAGAGATCAGGGGGGTGGTGTATCACCTTCTAACATGGCACGGATATTCTCGTATGCATTTACCACCGCTGGTAATGTCGATAGCGATGGCGGTGGTCCTTATGCTGCGCAGCACGTTGGCGGGAGCGCCGCTGTTGGTGGGGGCACGAGTGTAGGAGAGGGTAATCTCTTTGGCGAGATCACGGAGAAGGGTTTGCAAGTCGGACTGGGAACGATAGCTGGTTTAGGATATGGGCTTCCGATGAGCAGGTTATATGCAAAATACTTTGGTGGCTCACTCGATTTGTTCTCATTGGATGGGTGGGGTAAGTAACCTACTCCCGCCGTGTTCATTGGTGCCGTTATTAAGAGGTTTTACAGGCAGTGACGTGTATGTGAAACTGCGCAGCGTCGACCAGGCCGGCAATGCAGAGATTTAAGTTAATCTCGTTGCTGAAGCTGTCATGAACGTTCACTTCTGCTTAGACTGTTAGTATTAGAAGGAACTTTGTCTTTGATTCTCAATAGTGTATATAATATTCAATAATTTACTTTCATAAAAAAGAGTCCATGCGTACGCGAAAGCTCCAAATTTGACTCTCGATCGAGTATCATTTGATATCGTCCCTCCTTTCGACCTCCTCGCATCTCTCCCGCCATTGTTCCCCGAACTTTAGAACCAACAGGACCAGCATCTCCATGATGACCAACAAGCCAGCCCAAAAAGTGTACAGTCCACCATCTCCAATATTATCCTGTGGGAACGTTTGGTTGACATAGTTCTGCTACAATTAAAGCTGCTCACCTGTAGGGGAATGGCAATTTCAGCTGCGATGAATGCAAGAATTCCTCTATATGCACTATTCGTCGCTACGGCAATCGAGGAGCGTCCTGTATTGGTGTCGACTATATAGGCGAGGGTACTGGAGTACATCCACCTGTCAGTAGAAAGCGGGTTGAGTGGCTTGTAAGGCATCTTGAGAGAGGGGTGGGCTCACGTCGAAGAAAAACTGGCGATAAATAACATCACGCAAACCGCAGCGATCGGCTGGTGGGTTTGGCAAACCCAAGCATAACCCAACGCGGAGAGGGGAAGCCACGGCATGGCTGGCAATGTACTCCGGAGACGCATCTATGGTTTCCGGCGTAAGGTGACGAATGATGATCGAAGAGGCAAGCGCACCCACCTCTGCATGTATTTTTCCTCCGTGCTGACTCTTGCGCTTCGTCAACATCCTGTCAGACCACCACCCGCCAAGGATGCTACCACATATGCTGCCTGTAGCCAAAAGGGACACATGAAGCGTCATAATGTAGACTCGAGCAACCGACCCACCTGCTCCACTGGACAGCAGGACAATGCCTGTATAGAGTGCATCATAGCCATACTGTGTTGATAATGTTCTTGCGCAGGTATACGCAAGACTGTATGTGAAACCGAATATCAAGCCTAACACAAGATTAGTACTCCTGGTGGACCACGAACGCTCTGTAATGAACCGACCTGATGCGAGAAGGATGGCATCATTATTCCACCGTTTCAACACCAAGATGATGGGTGGGAAAGGGTTAACATCCATGAATGACAGCGTCATCTCTTTGATATGCAAAGCGTCAGGAGCAGTCGTTCCGGCTTCTAGCCCCGCAGTAGTCATCTCTAAATGCATATGTTGCGACCGGTCAGCGGAGGATTGTGGGATGTCAGTCCGACTCGGCGCGGCCGTGAATAACTGACGCTCCTCTAATCTCATGCGAAGGACATTCTGGTATGAGAGACTCCTCTCCTTCCGGAAGCTGTCCTTGAAGAAGATGAACAAGGATACTAAAACGACACCCCCACTGATAACCGCAAACCAGAATACCGCACGCCAGCCAAAGGCATTTGTGAAGACTCCGCCGAGAAAAGGACCCATAGAGGTGCCGAGAAGTGGTGCTGCATAGTATATTCCCATCTTCGTACCCCGTTCATGAGGTTCGTATATATCAGCGAGAGTGGCAGCAGCGATAGCCATGACTGCACTTGAGCTGCGCAGACGTACCGAGTCAACTGAGGCGTAAAATACTAACAAGAGCGCGTACCCACCCCGCAGCCTGTAGGGCTCGCATTCCTATGACGAGATAGATGGATTTTGCAGTAGCCACGACAGCCGAGCCAACAACAAATAACGACATCGATGATAAATAGACGACCTGGATTGCATGAAATTTTAGAGCAGTGATCTACCTGATACAAAAAGAGCAAACCTTGCGGCCTTTAATCTCGCTGATAGCGCTCCACACCAGGGGGAACAGTCCTTGGACAAGGATAAACACAGACAAGCTCCAACTGATGTCTGAACTGGATGCATGTAGTTCCTGTTCAATCTGTGCGTTCGCCGCTACGTGGAAGCACATGTGGGTCGGCTTCTTGAGAGAAATAAAAGTGCTCACGATTCTGGCTAGTGGTCGCAAGGCCAGCGATCATTGAAGCTGACGACACAATTGCTAGTGTTAGTGTCTAATGTGCTTTTGGTCAAGACATCGCTATACACTGGAACGACAACCCAGGCACACCTTCCGAGCATGGCCCCAAACCCTGGGGTCGTCGGGTACTGGTGTATGCTCGATGTCATTGATGGTCCGTTCATTGTTACATCTCTCCTGCCTAAGAGAAATTTCAGCACTAGAATCCATAGCTCATAGATGCGTCGCCGGCTCACAGACCTGAGGGACATGGTTGGCAGGGAGTCCACTTGAACAAAGGTCGAGGTTTACTTATGCAACTCCATGAATAGACCACGCACCGATTTATCCACATGTGCGGTCGGTGGGTAGCCTTCTGGGTCCGGTCCCAGGTCATTTTTCACCGGTAACTAGGAAAGCCGTTGGAGCTCAGCCGAATAGAGCTAACTTTACCGGGAACCCACATGGACCGACTCGAAGCCATTACGTGAAATTGATTTAGGTAGTACAAACAAAAGTAAAGCACCTCGTAGATGGTAAGGATAAAAGATGAAGGCAAATCGAAATCAAACCAAACCAAACCAAAGATGAATTTAAAGATGAAGAGTATCAACGACGCGAGGAGGAATGAACGGGAAGCGTAGGAAGAAAACGCGAACGAATCTTCACGCGATCGCGTTCGTTACCGCCCCATATACGCCCGGCCAGAACGGTGGATTGTGCCAAATGACATCACTGACGCCCTTCGATTATCTAAGATGTGATTACGGTAATCATTCCCTCGCCCGGTAGGCTCGTTGAAGAAAGACAATCGCCCCGCCAGGCTTATCAACCGCTCCAGGCATAATAATTACATGTCGGCGTGCGATCCAATAGCTTTGACATTTATTCTCAGTCTATGCCATCACATACTTTGGTATAAAGCAGCAGGAACAAATGTGAAGGGCACTATGCAAGACGCAGGGGGCAATTGACCATTCAAAAAGACCTCAGGGAGATCTGTGGACGCGTCGTCTGATTCGCGGTCGATGGTCCTTCGACTGCCTTCCTGATAGAGAGCTCGAGAGTCTCTCGTATATCGGGATCAAGTTGTGCAGTCGCTTCCTTGAAGTTGACCGGGGATGAGGTTGCGAACGAGAGCAGCTGTGCGACGGCGCTCGAGTGTGCACTGGAGGGGGGATTTTGGGAAGGGCGGAGCAAGAGCGTGAGAGTAGGCAAGATGATGCTCAGGGCACGAGTCCCTGTATTTGCGGTGTCAGATCGGATATAGTACAATATCTCAAAGTCTTACGTTGCTCTGCCGTCGTCAGTGCGATGAGGGCAGAAAATGCTCTCCATACTTCTTCGATCGATGCATTATTTTGCTCCGACAGTGAACCATCATCCAATCGAGGCGAGATTTTAGCAACGAAATGGATCAACCCGGGTAACAAAAGCCGCACGCAAGTCCGAAGCAGATCGCTGGTAGAGGCAGCGACCGTGATAGTTTTTGCACAATGAACAGCAACGATAGCAATCTGCGTTTTTGAATTCAGAAGTCATGATGATCGTCGATAGTGGCGATCTTACATCATCGTTCTCTTCTAGCTTCTGCGAGATCACAAAGCACAAATGTTCCACCACACCACGAGCAACTTTTACCTTGGAGGGCAGACCAGCCAAGATCAGAACGGCAGCCAGGAGGTTAGACTTGATTTTTTTAGACGAGATCAGCCCTTCTCTACCACTGTAAGAAAAATTCAATATGTAAAGAGGTCTGAAAGGGTAACAGAACCGACCGCATTTCGTCAACATTAAGCAGACACGATGACAGGATACCGTGGATCAGGCTGTCATAACGATCACGGACCCTTGGGTGGGGGTCTACTGACACCAACGACTTGAATGCGGGCAAGGTTGGCGTTATCAGATCAATATCCAACGTCTCATCTTTCAACAATTCTGATGATAGGCCGATGTTAGCGATGAATACCATAACGCTGTCAAACGATCCTACCCGCATAGAGCATGCAGCCCACGCCCCTTACATCCTCCCGGACGTTCGCCTCCGTAGTGGATGCGATGAGTTGGAAAGCGGTCAAAGCGCAGCTCACCATTTTGGTGAGTTCTTGAACCGTTCCAGCTGGATAAGGATCTTTCATCAGTGGGCGAATAAGCAATACACAAGTCTACCTACAAATAGCTGGGGCACCTTGATTATGTCGAGCGTGGCGTAGAACGTATGCACAGATCTTCAAGCAGTGAGCACGGACCGAGTTCGAAGATAAAGCCTCGTTCCTGCAAGCAAGTAAGGACAAAAAGTGCCGGATGGAATTCTCGACGACTTACGGGGCTACAACACTTTCAATGCCAAGATGACCAAAATGCTTGGCAAATACTGTGATGACCTCCAACAGGTGCACAAGCGTCGCCGCGTTTTCTACCATTGCCATCCGATAGCACAGGCTGATGAACTCCTTGAAGACGATGGGCTCTAGAAGCGCTTTCCCTGAATAACGGGGGTCAATCAGACATTTAAGCGCCCTGAGCGACGCGGTTACTGTAGCACCACGCAAGTTAGGAGTCGTAGACAATTGAGTGGAAGGGACCGCTAGAGCCTCATAGATGAGACCAAAGAGTACGAAGAATAGCGGTGCGGGTTCGGTACGAGGAAGCCCAAGACCATTCGATGAGGGTTGCGCTGCACTGGAACTTTGACCAAGAATAGCATTGGAGATATACTGTTCACTGTGTTCCATCGCATTCGCAACTGCTTGAAGAATGGTCGCCCACGAGTCAGAGTAATACTAGGTCCTGGTCAGATGTCTGCACAAATTGGTGTTTGTTGACTTACTGGCAGCAAGACCACTTTCCCAAGATTTGCATACGAGGGGTCCACTGAAACGATAGACAAGTCATGGACAAACTCCGAATCTGCACGAATGGTAGCGTAGTCGCGTAAACACGCAATCCACTGCGAAGCAAGAACGGCTTTGTGAGGCTTGATGACATCGAGAAGATAAGCCTGTTCTGCGGAAGCAATCTCCAATCGCGCCCATGCAGTAAGGATAGATACAGTGAGCATGGCAGATGCGTTTGGGCTGAGTTCCCCCAATGTACCCATTTTTAGATTACCAGAATCTAACTCGGGCGTCAGGTCATTTTAGGATAGGCATATGCTCCCGCCTACCGTCTACCTCTTTTAGGGCAGTTGTTAATTGTTTGAGGATACGGCCCATCCTACTCACATCCTTGACAACGCCACAACCCACGAAAACGGCGCAAGCATCAATCGCAGATGACAGAATTTCGGGAGTGGAGTCGGAAGAGAAGGCAGGCGTAAGGGCAGCGGTAATTGGAGCCTGATGTTGCTCGAGCAACAACGCTTCAGGGAATTCTGGATCGGGTGTTTTTGCAAAGACCTAGGTGGCCATTAGCAGGAAACAATTTTGAAGGAAATCCGAGCTTGCCTGGATAATGTCGCGCAGAACAACCAGCCCTTCGAGGCGAATTTCTGTGACGTATGCTGCTGACGCAGTGAATGCCATCCTGATCAGATCCGGTATGCGAGAGACGAGAAGGCCTTGAACAGGGAAGCCCAGATTACGTGCATACAGTATATCAAAATGCTCCTGTCTTCCGGACTCGTCGACGATGGTGCAGATCTCATGCAAGCAATGCAGAGCAAACAATTGAGTTCTCCACCGAGACATGGCGACGGACGACGATCGGTCTTGGTCAGAGTTATCCGCAGACATCGCCGCGTTTAGAGACTGACCCTCATCATCGAGGTTTCCGGAAGCGTCGACCACCTTTTGAGTGGCATTGGTCCGCAGCATGATCCTTTGGCATAGATCAATCCAAGCGGAAGGATTGTGAATGGCAGTTTGAGCAAGCCAGCTTGTGATGACGTTCCGGACGCCTTCAATGCTGGGATCACCATCCAACATGGCAAAGAGGTCTTCTACCAGTCGATCACCACCAATCCTCGACATTACTAGCGCATCCTTCTGGACGAGTTGATACAGCGCATCAATGGCGGCGAGTCTGAGCTGCCGGCGGCTAGAACCAAGATACGTCCTAAAGCGTCCCAGCGTTTCCGGGATATCTACGTGTTCTGGGGCGAACATGAGTAGGTGCTGAGTACATTTGATCGCCTCGATCAAAATGATTTCGTCGTCTTCTAGCGAAAACTCCTGAACGAGATCAAGCACGAGCGTTCTCGTTCGCGTCGACTCTTGGACGTCGGGTCCCAAGATCGTGATGATGGCATCAATTATACGGCATACGACAGGGAAGGCCTGTAGATCACCACCAATGTTGGCATTATTGAGTGTCCCGCCTTCGGTCTCGTGAGCGTCAGACATGTAAATTTTGAGCAACATTCCAAGGGTGCTCGGGACAAATGGTGCGAAAGTCAGGCTAGCAGCATCTACGACCCTTGCCAAGGCCGTCAGAGACCAGACGTGAACAAGTGGATGTGGATCGTTGCTGAGTGACATAAGTATGTTCACTGTCGTCTTCAAAATTGGTGCAGCAGCAAGACCCCCAACATGATTGTAGAGGGCTGCGAAGGCCAGAGCACAGCCAGCGCGACCCTGCGGGTCACGATTGTTGACGATATGATCGACCAATACCTTTGCTTGACTCGACAAGAAAGCCGTCCCAGATATGTTCGCCAGACGACCTATGGCATCGCTGCTGGTTCGTCGTAGAAGGATATCTCCATCAACAAGTGCGTCCTGTAGTCACGGACGTTAAAAACGCGCGAATTTAGCAACCATTGATTACCTTCAGTAACGAAGCCAGAGGGGTGGTAACTTGAGAATGTCCGAGGGTTTCTTTTGCTTGACGAGAGTGAGACTCCATCGCGCAGCGGAGAGCGCGGGCAATAGCCACCACGCTGTTAATAAGCACGGCTGCCTTTCGACCCGAGTTCTTGTCGAGCCTCGGGGACCTCACTGATTCGACGAGCTGGGTCACGGTCCGGATCGCTGTAGTCAAGTCTTGTATGGGGAGTAGTCGAGCGAACAGTTCAATCGAAGCATCCACAACAGCTGACGTAGAAGGTGGACAATCAAGAATGGTACGATCATTGCTGGCAGGGATCGTCAGACACAATGAGAGCGTATCGTGCTCGCATGATCCAAGCACCGGAGTACGTAGCTAACGAAGAGTCAGTGAACTATCGTTACGGAGCAAAGGCACATACGAGTAGATCCGTAAGGTCCTCAATCTGTTCTTGCATAGATCTACCAGTCTCCAATCCTTTGGAATGAGCCTCGGCTTCGTCGTCCACGATGTCCATTGTAGTCACTCCATGTCCAAATCCGTCAGCTGTTTGCCAAACAGTGGTAAAGGTACCAGAAGAGGAGGCAATGGAGGCTTGCATCGTAGAGACGCCATCGCCCTCCGATCCTGCAAAAACGGACATGGTGGACTGCAGCAGACTAGACTGAATGGAGTCAGTCAGCGTCGACGGTCCCAGTGTGGTAAAGCACTGGAACACTCTCCGACGAAGCAAGCTTTCTCTCATGCGAAGGGATGGACCCTGCAGACCGGAATATGATTCCTCGAATGGCTGAGATGAAAATGCCGCCGTAAATGCGAGAGCGTTGCTTAACAAGGAGGAAATCCTTCGAGAAACGTCGAGGGTCACCAGAGGGGCATTATGAACGAGGAAACATAGGATGGCGCCGAGCGCGCTCTCCCGAACATGGAGCAGAAACTCCCACTCGGTAGCACTACGACCGGGAACGCTGTCTTTGCTCGTTGGCTTTGGCAGCGCATTGCGCCAGAGTACCAAGAGCTGAGGAAGATGTGACCGAACGAAATTGGGCCCAAGCAACATCAGCGAGGCAATCAGAATCCATGCAACTTCCACTTCAACGCCCGCCATCTGGACATCATGTTCACTCGCACGCTTGAGAAGGTTCGTGGCTGTATCGAGGACGTTGGATGCAATGTCGAAGGAAACGTACAAAGGACGATGCGGAATGATTGCGACTAACCCTGCCAAGCCATAGGCACGTCCCAAGGCACGTCGATCGATATCGGAAGGCGCCGCTGGAGATTGTAGCGATTCTATGTCACGGTGCAACGCCTCCGAAATCGAGAGTATGGCTTTGGGCAAACGCAAGGGGGTCGAGAAACAGAAGCACCTGAGAGTCCAGCTTGCGTTTACACGAACTCCGTGACTAGGGTGAGTCAAGAGATTCAACAACGGCTCCGATATTGCGTCCTAAACGAACGTTGAGAGTGAGTGTACTGCCAGGTTGAAAATTCCCGACAAGGATCAGAGATCACAATCACCTGAACAGGGGGAGGCGCATTGCCAAGTTGTTGCAACAACTCTGCAATCTCCTTTAAGACAATTACCAAGACGGTGGGATTCGGAGCTGTTTGTCCAGGCATGAGAGCTGGCCATCGTTTCGCATAGGATGACGAAAGCTCTTGGATCGCAGAAATTTGTCCTTGTTCGCTCAACATTCTAGTCGCAATAAGATCCCTGAGTAAAGCCCCCACCAACTTTTGGATGAACAGTCTGTCATATCTCGTGGAACTATTCTTTGGGTTCGAGACGACCTCAATCATGAGGTGATTGACGATGAGGCCATAATTACTCTCCGCAAAGACTGCACCGAGCTTCGTCAACAACGCGACGTAGAAGTCGAAGATACCCGCGCGTGCTTTTCGCGATAGCTGTGGTTTGTTGAAATGCGCGGATAACTGTGACAGCATCTCTCCAGGACTGAGGAGAGGCTTCATACTCTCCGAAACAGCAGTGTTTGTTCCATCGTTGTCTTCCTGTTCCTTCTTTCCCTTCTGTGGAGGATCAGGTGCAGCGGAAACTCGGTGGACCTGTGTCGCCGCTAGCATGTGACCGACCAGTTGAGCGAGCGACTGTCTTGTCAACCGATCACTGCCATCCAGGCTTTTGATGCAAAGTCCGACCACAGACTCGACGTCTGTGAGTGTTACTGACTCCTCCGGGGAGAACATAGCAATCAGGACCTGAAACAGTATGAGAATAGAATCAAGGCTAGGAAAGCAAGGAACTTTACCCCAGCGGCCGCTCGTTGGACGGGAAGAACCTTGTCATTTAACCCATTCTTCATGTTCTTGAGAATATCTTTGGCGAGAGAATCTGACAATGCCTTCTTTGCTGAAGTTAAGGCTTTACGAAGCATGATCAAAGCATGACAACGCATTTGAGGGGTCTGGTCAAAAGACATCAGAATTCAGGATGGAAACTGCACATTCATTTCTTTACACTAGAGGACCTGAAGGTTTTCACAGAGATGGTGGCGATTTCAGCCAAGAAAGACATGAACTGGAGAGATAGCTTGAATTGAAGCTTCAGCATCGAAACAGAGTTTCTGGGCGTACCTGGGAGCCAAAGGTGGCCATAAGTTCACCAATCGTCCAAAATGCTGCTCTAGTACCATTCAATGCGAAAACAACACGGCGTGCTGGGGTGAAAACTCACATTCGAAGTGAATACTTGTCGATTTTCGTATCTCCTGCAGTCTTTAATAGAGCCCGGAGCGTGTCGAATAGCGTCCTTGAGTCGCCTCGAGTATACTGGATGATGAAGCATCTCGCTGCAAGGTTGCGCAGCCCGCGACCGGGTAGTGGATACATGTCATTGCCACATACAACTTTGAGCAAGGTTTGTTCGACCGAAACTTGTGTGGATTTTAGCTGATCCTAGAGAGTGATGAGACCACGTGCGATCCATGGAAAACATAAAGACCTACGACGGGAACCCCTCTGAGACTCTTCTCCAGAGCCGCGAGCCATTGAAACAGGTAAATCTGGCCGTTATCACCAACCAATTGGGCCTGAGAGTCGCAAATGTCTAAATCATAATGGTCCAGCAAACCGATCACTGAATCCACCCACTTCGTCAATGGGTTCTACGACGACCTCCGAAGCCATTCCGAGATGGAGGACAATAACTTGTGTGAGCGTACGCCGTGCGTCCAACTCCGTAACCTGGTGGCAGTGCAATGTGGCTTCAAGTTGCTCGTAGGAACACAGCAAGTGTCTGCTCAAGCTATGGCGTATCTACTCTGTTTTGATCCGCTCTCGAGCAACCAATCGCTTCCCCTCCGTTATCCACCACAACCCAACACACGCAAGGCCCAATCCACCTCCCAACGCAACGTGGGTAAGTACCGGCGTGGAGAATAGCGCTCTGCGGCCCAACCCTTGCACTTCCTCCGCAAGGTTCTGTCTTGCTTCATTACTGGAGATGGCCAAGAAGGATAGCGCGACCATGCCGGAGAATTTCCACCCAGGAACTACGCTGGCAAGGCCAAGTTGGTGGGATTTCATCCTCTTCCCAAAGTATACCATAATCAAAGTTGCCGTGTACCATATGCGGGTAGTGAGATTAATGATGTTGGCGTACACGAGCGACGTGTCACCAAATTCAAGGTTGTATAACGCGGTTGCAGACAGGATATAGATTATCGAGAAGGCGAGCATCCATCTGCGCAGCGTGAGAACCATGTGGGTCACCAAAGACAAACAACTTACCGACTCTGTTTGCGCAGGTCTTGCGGGGTAGCAACGCTGGAATAGAACGCTTCTAGCCCTCCATTGAGGGCAAGAACTGGTATGTACCATATCCATGCGGACAGCACTTTAGGCGCGCTCGTGGACATATACTGTGCAGGCAGTAGAAGTTGCAAAGCAATCGGTAGGTACGAAGAACCAAAAGTCACGACAAGCATGGAGAATGCAATTTGAACTGAAAGCAAAGAGGCAACCGCACCGGATGCTTGACTGAGCGCTCCCAAGTCATCTGAGGTCCCGGCAGTGGTTGAACTCTTCTCTGACGTAGTACCTGACAGAACTTTGGAGAAGTAGACTCGACACATCTCCTCAATCGGTTGAAAGACTATGCGTGCGACCAAAGACCCTGGAACGAAAATACGAAACCAATATCAAGTTGCAGATACTCGGGGACATACCATAATTAACGGCCATCGCATAACCTCCTTGATCTTCGAGAGGGCTCCAATATGAGACAAGAAATTTGTCACCTTCAGTGAGGAAATGTTTCACAATCGACTGAGATGTCATCGTCATCGAGAGGTGTAGTGCATCAGGGTCAAAGAACTCGACGATTAAGTGACTCCACAGATTCTGCCTGTTCCACCGGGTTTCAGCGTCAGAGACAGAGAAAGCTAGAAGGGTAAGTGACACACATGGAAGTTCGCTGCTGCTTAGGCAGACTGGTTGGCCAAAGCCTTGATTCGGGAAATTGCGACTTGTACACCCAAAATATGGTTGCACTGTACGCTAACTGGCCGAGAGCAAATGCCATCAAAACCAGCTGGCCTGAGTGCCGAGAATTGCTATCGTAAAGCAATGTTAGGTAGGTTGTGACAGTTTTGACGATTATTCCGAGTCCTTCAGCTCTCACTCGCACAGCTGTGCGCACTTCACCCATGGCACTGTAGGAGTTAGGCAGATCCGTACCATAATTCACAAATGTATCTCACCGATTGTGCATTGGTTCGCTCAGTAACTCACCAACGGCAGCAATAGCATAACTGAACAACGCGAGGTAAAAGTGAGGCTGACTTCCCGCAGCTTCGCTGGCAAAGAATGCATAAAGCGTGATGGTAACGAGTGTGGTGGGTAGGCCGAAGAAGAAAGGTAATGCTGCTAGATTGGCACACTGTGCTACCGATATGGCCGAAGGTTTGTCCACATTCGTTTGCTGCGGCCAAACCCGAAGGAGGCTATTCCTGACGCCTTCCCGGCTCAGAAAGAGGATAGTGCTCATAAGGAGCTCGAACTGGACAGCTACCGTGCCATAAGCTTGAGGCGAGGCGAGGCGAACAAGGCCCTGGTTGAGGATAAACGTAACCAGTCGAGATACCAGTTGCAAGCCAATCAAAGACCTCGCTGAACCAAGTGACCGTGTCAGAAGTCGACTATCACTGTGGCTAGCTGGCAATTCGGAAGGCATTTTGACTTTGCAACGTCCTAAATATGAGGACTTGCAATCCTCACGAGGAACAGGTGCGTGGAGGTTGTCAAGTTTCGATCGGCGCACTACGGGCTACAGCATCGCAAGCCAATGAGTTGTATGGTCATGTTTAGGCTCAGAGTTACTGCCATTTCTGACCATTCCCTAGAGCCAATTGTGCAGTCCATTGAGTTCGGGCATCCCCACATTATTGGACTCAGATCAGTGGAACCATACAAATCATAGTGATAACGACTCGTCTGATCTACGATTTCGACCGCGGAGAACCCTACAACACACGGCATCATCACACACGGGCGGACCATCTTGGAAAATAGATCTGCGGTTTGCCCGACCTGGGACTACCTTCTGATTCAGCATTAATTTCCCAGCTCAGTTTCATCGATCCATCGACTCACTAATGCCCATGTCTCAGTATGTCTTATGGCTGGGGATCATCCGATCCAAATCCGTGACCCCAAAAACTTGGGTAACGCATTTATATCTCGCCCCGTGTCGATCAAGGGTGCGCAGCACTGAACACTTCTAAGGAATATGAGGTTGCCCCAGAACTTCATGGGGAAGAGCAAGGAATCCTGCTGAGCTGGTGGATAAGTTGGTGGGTCACCTGTCACCCACCTACAGTGGGGCTAGGTGGCTTATCGGTCATCACAACCATTCCGCATTGCAGACTTAGTGACATACTTGATTACGAGTCAGAGTGTCATACGAGAGCGTACACACGGCCGTGAGGTCAATCCACTCTTTACCGACGGCGCAAAACGTCACGAGAGTAGGAAATTGTTACATGCAGGTAGGGGCCTTTGCCGTCGCTGTTCCGCCCGTACCATCAGGAAGGAACGGCGATAGCCAGATCCACACTCAACAAACTGGGAGAGCGTCAGTGACCACCACGGCGCCGTCCCTCAATTCCCCCGCGCGATTATGCACATTTGGACGTCAGCCAACCCCTAAAAAAGTTCACATGACCACCCTCAATCGCCGCGATCATGGACTGCAAATGGCTAGTGACCATTTCAGGAAGCCTGTACAAGGATGGAAACTCACGCATTGCCGCATCACCATTGGTTCCCTCAGAGGCGCCAGGGAACGGCACGTTCAGTACGCAAATGACCTCCTTTTGAGGACATATATGTCCACCAAGACAAGCTGTCTACACCGTTCCTCGGATCATGAACATAATGCAAGGAGACGAGAAGACGCGACCACGCAGTGACACGAAGAACCCGATCATTCGCGTGAATATGAAAAATATATCGATCCTTCAAGTTGGGCGCGGGGTGACAGAACTGCAGAGATTTTAGGTTCAGGTCGAACTCCTCGGATCAAATGCCAAGCGCGTCGCGATCGGGACACACGTTTCGAGTAAGTTCAGGACCGTCCGGAGTGTATCGTGGTGATGCGGCACCATGAAGGACAAATTACGGTGATACCCATGACCACCTGCTGAGAAGCCCTCTACGACCGTCTGCGAGGAATTTGTTTTTCTTGAACTCGTCGATATCTTGGCGCACGTTCAGCATCTCGGGACGTGGCGAAAGACCCGCCCTTACCTTCGCCGCTGGGCCTGGGCCGCTGGAAGAGGAATGTCAATGAGCCGTCGTGATCCGAACGGAGTCTGTTGTTTTGTTTGTGCGCGCGGCATACGGTAGCAAATTCCTGGAACGGACCACTGTCAGGTAACCGGTGCCCGGAAAAACCGGATATGTCTCGAAGCTGCTGTCACTCCCATGACCACAGCCGCGACCCCTCCGCGCGTCGCCTGTGGCACCCGCTCAATGTCGGCGCTCTCAAAACCAAAGTCATCCCAGGCTCAGGAGAATAGCGGTGCAGGGTAGCAACGCCGCTGAGCAGTGGAGCCGGGGACCAAAAGCAGCGACCCTCCGGTTCGCAACAGCGAAGTTTTTGTTTCCCGGATCGAGATCCGGAACATCGGCCCAGAGTGATGCGGGGTTGGGGCTTACGGACTGTGCTGAGCAATAATACCGACGTTTTTGGTAGCGCCCCTCGTCATTGGTGTTCATATCCGTTGAGGATTTTGGCTTCTAGATCAACGGTGGATAGAACGCGTACGAGTGTGCTGTAAGATAAGGCAACAATGCCTGCTGACCCCTGGGCCGGCAGTAGGTATCGACAGTGTTATAGTACTACAATATACAACAGGCATGACATGGGACAGCATCATCATTCGACCTACATGGTGTATACATAGCCAGAAAAAAGGGAAGGCATATGATATGTGTGGTTAACGAGGAGAGCATGTGAGATAACCAAAAAACAATTAGATGCAGGCTAATTCAGACAGCGGCATCTCATCTAGTTCTCATCCCCATGAACATGATCATTCCTCCCCTCATGCGAACCCCCGGCGGAAGGTGGCTTTCCGTAGAATTGGGTGAACGGCGCGTATTGAGGCGTGGCCATCGCCATCTGACCTTCGGGACGATGGGGATGGACCATGTAGGGGCCGTACGGCTGGGGGGCGTACGGGAGAAACGTGGCCGGATAGAATTGCGCCGGCTGCGCGTACCCCTGCTGCTCACCGTCCTGTCCATGTCCGTTGTGGTTCGGCGGAGGGACGGGTGTGATGTAGAACTGGGGGTAGTAGGCTGGGGCCTCACCTGGTTTTGGGGTGGGTGGGGCGGGGAACTGCCCGTAGAACCCCGCCGCATAGCCTACTGGGGCGGCCATGTAGGGGGGCATAGGCGGGGACGCCGAGGGCGGGGGCATGCCTGGTGGAATAGACATGCTCTGCTGCTCTGGCGCGTCGGCTGTGTCGACGTTGGTGCCTGCGCGACCTCAATCAAAGTCAGAAAAGGACAGGAAGGGAGGGATGGAGAAAGACGGGGCGGATGTTGCATCAATGGCGAGAAAGACGAAGACACACCTTTTCCATCGCGCTTCTTGTAGGGGCCACGTTTCACACCCTTTTTCCTCTCCTTTCGCTGAGAGTCGACGCACTCTTCAGCGATGCCGTACTTGACGCAGCGGAGGCAGGGACGGGCGTCGTCGCATTTCTTGCACGCTTTCTGACAGTTTGTGCATGCGTTCTTGACTTGCCTGCGCTTTGAACGGAGGGGCTGGGGAGGGACGAGGCCCGGTGGGAAAGGGTACATGTGCATGGGCACGCTTGAGTAACCACCGACGGGATGGACTGTCATTTGTGGCTGGAGGTCGGTGGATTGAGAATCCGCGAGGTCGTCGCCGTCGGGCGTCTGATTTCGCTCGACAGAGGACATGGAGATGCCTGATGGAGCTGAGATTTGTGCAGTGAAGGTGAGAATGGCGGGTGGAGGAGGTTGGGGACGATGGAGAGAAAGAGGGGAAGGGATGGGGGATGATGGAGGAGCTGACGATTTGTGAATGATTTCGGTCAAGATTAAAGACTGTCGCCGAGGGCTCGGACACGCGTTAGACAAACTTGGCTCAGGGCGTCCGCGTTCTGTGGTTGAGTTCACGTGGTGGGAGCCGAAGAGGCGAGATTTGAATGGACGGTGGTACGGCGGGGGTGGGAATATAGCAAGGGGAGGGGGGCAGCTGTGGAAGACATGGCAAAGACGTCAGCTGGAGTAGGGTAGCGCTGTCTGCAAACGTACATCGAGGTCGATGGACGACGGGACTTTCGCTGAGCTCGGCGGACTGTCGGTCGATGGCGCTGATGAGGAAGCGGAGCGATGTCAAAGCCCGGCACTGAGTTCAGATCTCCACTACAAACATTCGACCCGACTTTCTAGCTACAATTCAACTTGATTGTCTATTCAAGTAGACGTCGAGAACGAGAGCCGAAACTAGAAATATTCGTCTGAGTAGCGGAGACTTGCTTCGCGGCCATCATGTGGCACACACAAATACACATCAACAACTCTCCCGACTTTCTGTCCCCACGCCTCTTGCTCGTCGTCGCCAACGACGACCAGCCCGTGTCTCGCTCGCCTCCCCGACCCCACCAGCATCGACGCACCACCGCTTGGTCCATTTTTCTCTCTTCGTTTCTTTCCTTTTTGTTCCCTTTTCTTTCGCCACGCCCTTGCTCCGTTTTTGGTGACCCTCGTGCTCTGGCATGTCTGTAGCATACAGCCAGCACGACCATGATCCCCTGACGCTCGCCGTTCGTCACCCACCGGACACCACGCCCCTCGTAGATGCCCCAGATTCCCTTGTCAGCGCTCCTGTCCCTTCAGGTGGCACAAACCGAGTACGTCCTTACGTGTCATCCTGCACACCCTCTCTTGACGCGCACTCATGCCAGCCCCGCGTCCACATCTCGGAGCCGGCCTCTTCCCATGACTCGTTGCAGGTCGACGCAGACCAGGACACTCTCTCGCGCCCAGCATCGTCCACCTCGTCTCTGGATCCTTATTACTTTGGTGGCACTCAATCGCCGTCTGACTCCCCAGCACAAGAACCAACTCTTCCGAGTATCACCCCGGAGACCCGCATCCACAATGATCCGTCCTCTCCTCTAACACCCGCACGGGACCCTGCCAACATTGACCGAAATAGCCTCGTTGGAGTCGGCGAACTTGCTACCCCCCGCTGGGGTAAACTCATACGACCTGCTCAGGAAAATCCGGGCGACGATGACGACAATGCTCTCCGCGTTCTTCAGGAAGAAGACAGTGCCGAAGTCGTGGTCCCAAACGTCGAGCCTGATGGTCCGGATAGTCCATGGACAATCGAAGCAGTTGATGGCGAATTGGATGACCAGAACCAGGTTGGATTTTTTTCTTGGCTGCTGGGGCAGTTGTTGACATTCGCTGTTCCAGCATGACGTCAAACCGTTGACTCGTACAATTCGTCCTCGGCGTTCGACGGCGGACGAGAGCGGCGGAGAAGAGATTCTCTACCCTCGTCAGCCCCATGGCTCAGATCTTTTACATCCGTTCGACCGTGTAAGGACATCATCGCCCGAGCCTCCTTCTCCCATCGTTCCGCCCCTACCAACTGAGCAGTCCCTCTTGAGCGACGTGTCTTCCTCGCCCCCAAGCTCTTTCACTCCTCTTCGTAAAGCAAAGAAACGCACGTCTGACGAGTTTGAAATGGATCAATCAGGATCGTTGCTTTCAAAACGCTCCAGTGTTTCTACGACCAAGGATCGCGGCCAGCCTGTTTCCAAAGAAGAAAAAGCTACTTCCCTTCGTAAGCATCGTAGCACTGCATCAACAACATCAGCTACCAGCGCTCGTGATAGAGTACGAGAACGTCGTAGGGAGAGTCTCTCCGCCAACGCGTCAATTAAATCCGCACCCTCTACTGAATCAACCCCGATTGCGATCCCTCCCCGCGTGGACCGTGAACGGAACACACACGCACGTCAACTCTCTGCCGGAGACTCCTCCTCCGGACCCGATCCTGCTTTGGTGGCTCATCCTCGGCGTGTCCATACCACTGACTTTTCGCACTTGCCTCCTTCGCCTTCCACGACATCTATCCACCAGTTCCTCAAGCATGCTGGCAGCGGTACAACCCCGCCCCATCGCCCTTCTTCCTCATCAAACAAGGAGTCTTCTCACAGCCATCCTTCACCAAATGTTGCGCACTCCCTCCTCCGTGGGACTCAGGAGGGTTGGTCTAGCATGGATGACGACGCCCATGCGGAAGCCCTTCGCAAGTTAGACGGACTGTCTGGAAAGACCGCTCGTGCGCGTGCGAGTATGGGTAGTTTAAATCGGACGAGCGTGAGTCGACCTGGGACACCTGGAAGCACCACTGGGCGGTCTGGTGTGCACTGGGAGGGCGTCGGAAGTGAGAGTGGCAAGATCAGCCGAAGGGGTAGCACCAAGGAAAAGGAGAGAAAGGAGGAGCCTCGTCAGCCGATATCAGGGCTTGGCATTTCTAGCTCCTCTGGAGATGTCGTTACCCAAGACGTCCATGAAGCACGGGCGGGGGCTATCACGAGTGGGGATGAGCATCACAGTTCTTCGGGCCCTGAGAAACCGTCGAAAAAGCATGGGTCAATTGGTGCGCGTCTTAGCTTCACTCCTAAACGCGGATCTGCCTCCTCTACTACTTATACAAGCACCCCTACGAGCTCGCGGGATTCGGCATCTTTATCTACTGCTACGAGTGCGACCTCAGTTTCTGCTCCTTCCGGTTCAGGCAGGCATTCTACTGGTGTTGGAAAGGGGAGGCGTAACAGCGCGGGTAGTGACATTTCCAGTGTTTACTCTGGTGGTGATGGCGCACTATACAAGGATCGTACCGGATCACTTACCGCCAGTGCAGAAGCTTTGGAAGAGGATCGTGTTCCCCCAGTTCCTCCATTACCGAAGGACTTGTCAAATTATCGCTCCCCTCCACAGTCTTCGCACGGCATTTCCTTTCCCCCTTCTGGAGTGGATGATAGCGAGGTTGATCGCACAGTTTCTCTTGAGGTTCCCATGGCCTCGAAACCTTCAACCCACTCTCACGCTTCTCATCCTTACATGTCTGCGAATCAAGGAAGTCATTCTGCTCCTGAGTCCGTGCCACCTGTTACCAAGACGCCTTCAAAGAAATGGAGTTTCTCTAACGCGCTAAACATCAGGTTGACGAGCTCGCCTTCTATCTCTTCGATGAAAGACAAGGACCATTCACCATCAAATAGCAAGACGGCTAGCTTCCCGTTGAGTCCGCGTTCAATGCAAAGCTTCAGTCAGCAACTGCGCAAGTCCACGTCGAGGGAACACGCCCTCTCACCCCCTGTAGTTCCGAATGCATCCTGGTCGCCTGTCCAGCCTGACGCGATGACATCTGCCGCGTCCCTTGCGTCGCTTTCCTCTGTCGGATCTACCCGTGGTCCGAAATCGCCCGCTATCCTCTCCGCTAAGACACCCGATCGCGAAAGGGGATTTCCTAGCCGTCCTGGAACCGGCTCTAGTGGCAGCAATAATACGACTGGATTGTCGGCTCCACAGAATGCACCCCTCAGCCCAGCCTCATCTATACGGAGACATCAATCCAAACGTCTCACACCCTCGTCAATTCCGTTCTTCCGGCGTTCTTCTTCGCAAAGTATGCAGATTCCGCCCACAAATGTCACACCCATGTCAGCTTCACCCACCCTGCCATCGGCTCCGGCTTCCACACAGAATCGTCAGAGGGCAAGTGGTTCTCCTGCTAAGGATTCGGCTCGCACTGTACCTACTACTCCGGCTTCGCACAAGAAGTCTTCCGTACTCAGCTTAGGGCTGCCATCGCTTCTCAAGTCTACTTCTAGAAGGAGTCTACATGGTGACAAGAGTGATACTGGGGCAGGCAAGGAGACCAGGGATAACTTACGAGCGCGGGACGCAGATAAGGAGAAGAGCAAACAAGATCCAAAAGATCGGAGCGAGAGTAGGATATCAGTCCTCATGGGTCGTAAGCGAGGCAAGGTAAGCGGGGAACGTGGTCATTTACGCGGAAAATGTGCTAATGACGTCGGCCAAGACATTATCATCTACAGATGCGAAAAAGACCGGTGCGGCTGTGACTTTACCACCCATGCAGATGACCGCACTTCCCGCCACGACCGCGCAGCGTGTCGCCAACCTCAAGACTAGCAGCAATTCGATTTCCACCCCCACAGCGGCGACTTCTATCGCCAGGACAGGATCATCCTCTCGCGTCACTTCCCAAACTGTCAGCTCGATGCAGAAGCAGTCTGATGCTTCTCTCCGTAGCAGGAACCAGCTGCCCACCATCGCAGGTTCACCTTCAGTTGGAACCACCGGGTACAGTGCGTCAAAGGATTCGAAAGACGGCCCTCCCTCGGTTTTACTGAACTCCATGTCCTCTTTATCGAAAGAAACGCCCACGAAAATACCACGTATCTCAAGTCGTACATCCGCCGCTGGCTCTCCAGGATTGGGAGTGGGCTCGGCGCAGAGCACTCTTGTCGGTCGGCGCATCAGCCTTAACGTTACTGCACCCTCCACTGATCCCTCACCTACACCCGGTGAGACGACTACCAACGAATTCGGCGTGTTGGACAGCGCGGAAACTCAAGGTGGAAAGACAACGATAGCGGAGGGCCACACCCGACGTCAATCTATACGTGTTTCTCCGACGGCTAGCTCGAAAGGGCCTCGCCAGCCTTCTGGTCCTCCATCTTCAGGTGGGATCCCTCGTAAATCTAATCGTGACTCGGTTTCGTTCAGTGCGTTACGCAAAGCCTCCACTGGTTCTGTGGCTTCGACGGCATCCGTGTCAGCACAGCCCAGCGAATCATCGCATAACCATCACCGTTTCTCGGCTCTTTCACCTTCAAAGAGCCTTAAGCTTTTGAGTCCGAAGATTTCCTTACCAACTTCGCGCATCTCGAATAGCAACAGCAACGCGGCGAGTTCAAGCGCACATCGTGCTCAAGCTGGCACACCCTCATCAAGCCGACATTCTTTATCTACACCTTCTCCCATCCCAAGCACAGTGGATGAGGAAGAGTTACTCGGGGACGAAGAGATGCTCCAGTATATCCGGCGCCAGCAGGCTAAGAAAATGGCTACCGGCGCAACGCAGGAGGAGTTGGATGGACTGCTCAAGTTCCCTGAGCCAATACCCCCGAGTTCCGGACTTACGCCAGAAGGTACGTCGTCAATGTTTACCGACATAAACCTGCCCACCGACACCTCGTAGAACTTTTAAGGAGTCCCCAAGCGCAATTCTTGTCAGCCTACGAACGCGAAGAGTGTCTCAACTTTCCTCAAGTGTACTGCGTTGGTGCAGGCAGCCAGAAGAAACAGGCCCATCCGGACTTCTCGGCCAACAACTTTGGGTACGACGACGAGCGTGGCGACTACCTTGTGGTCAACAACGATCACCTTGCTTACCGTTATGAGATCGTGGATACCCTCGGTAAGGGTTCGTTCGGTCAGGTCTTGAATTGCAGGGACCATCAGACTGGTGAGTCTGTTGCGATTAAGATCATCCGCAACAAGAAGAGGTTCCACCATCAAGCATTGGTTGAGATCAAGATTTTGGATAACCTTCGGAAATGGGTACGTAACATTGACATTGGACTCTCACTCCTACTTGAATAGCATTCTTCAGGACCCAGAAGAGAAGCACTATGTCATCAAGATGACTGAGCACTTCTACTTCCGGAATCATCTCTGCATCGCGATGGAGCTGCTCAGTATTAATTTGTACGAATTGATCAAGGCGAATGGCTTCGTCGGCTTCACCACCACGTTGATTCGGAGATTCACAAGCCAGATGATCATGTCCTTATGCTTGATGCGCCACCACAGGATTGTCCACTGCGACTTGAAACCAGAGGTATGCTTTTGGGATCCCTCGCCTGTAACTCTCATCTGACATGGCATGCAGAACGTTCTCTTGAAGCATCCAGCTAAGAGTGCCATTAAAGTCATTGACTTTGGCAGCAGCTGCTTTGAACACGAAAAGAGTATGTAGTTCTCGATTGATCACTTCTCTCTCTGATCTTTTCCGTAGTCTACACGTATATTCAAAGTCGCTTCTACCGTTCTCCTGAGGTCATCCTTGGCATGAACTATCACATGGCCATTGATATGTGGAGTTTGGGTTGCATCCTTGCTGAGCTGTACACTGGCTTCCCCATCTTCCCGGGTGAAAACGAACAAGAGCAGCTGTCATGTATCATGGAGGTTCTTGGGCCCCCAGACAAGGACTTCGTCAATCGCAGCTCCCGCAAACGACTCTTCTTTGGTATGTTGCATAATTAGTGACTTGGTCCTTCGCTCACGCGCCTAGATAACAACGGTGCTCCACGGCCAGTGGTGAACTCCAAGGGCCGCAGAAGGAGACCTGGGACCAAGTCTCTCGCACAAGTCCTCCGGTGCCAAGATGAGGATTTCGTGGATTTCATAGCTCGGTGTTTGGTTTGGGATCCTGAGCGACGGATGAAACCCCAGGCAGCTTTGCAACACGCTTTCCTCAAGGCTGGTCGTCGTGGCAAGGTCACCAGTCCTTCAGCTGCCACAGCAAAAGCACTGCTGTCATCGTCGAGTCTCACGAGCGCCCGAATTTCCAAGGTCACCGAGACACCGAAAAAATCACAGATCAGTGCGCCGACTCCCTTGACTGCTCGAAGCACCCGCACCCTCGCGAACGGGGTTAATTCCACTCCCTCCCACTCGACCTCGATGGGTCCGGGTTCCCGTACATACCGGTCATCGCAATCACACGGCCTTTCATCCCAATACTCCAGCCGCACGCTCGGGCTAGCAGTGAGTCGTCCATCATCATCGGGACAGCCTTTCGAGCAAGAGCTTATGGGATGGCTTCAGACGACAGCTACTAAATAAGTGGTCGGTGTGGTGTGAATTAATTTGCCTTTCCAACTTCTTCCGTAGTCACCTTCTCTTCCTATCCAACGTCACAGGGAACTTTTTACTAGTTGCTAGAGTCCTTAAAACAACGAGCTGGCCTTCCCTTTTCTCAGGAATACCCCCTGGTCCGCTGTACTTTACCCCGCTTGTTTTTCTGCATGTTATCCGTCGGGATTCCGCACATTATCATAATGCTCGCATCACTCAAACGACTGTCTATTCGGCGGATCATGAAATAGCACACACTCCTCTCAGTGCCTTGGGCATCAAAAGTTCAAACCAACCTGGTCTTCGCCTATTACGTCCCTACATAGTGTACACGTACAACAGACTATGTCGATACCCTACATTGCTCAAAGTCATCTTGCCAACGATTCCGACGCCTGTTCCAAGCACGGTGACAGTTCCTTGGTTGGCATGCGTTCCTCTGGATTCCACTTCCAACACCTGTTCAACGCCTCCCACAGCTCGTCCGACATCCAAGGCACTGCCTCGGGCTCCTCTGGTCGAGGCGGCAATACCCCCTGGACAAGATCCTGTACGACGGAGACGTCCCTTCTCCGATGTGAATAAGGAGGCTTCATCGTGAGGAGCTCGAGCATGCTCATGCCGAACGCAAAGACGTCCGACGCCATCGTCGGCGCCGTGTCCTCGCCCTCGCTGAGCTCTGGAGCGTGCCACCGGACGGCGGACATGTTCGTGAGGATGACCATGGCCGATTTACCGACGACG
>JBBPQV010000051.1:0-58020 GCA_038092675.1 Boletus rufocinnamomeus
GTATAATAAGCACGTGACGTAATGGGGCAGTGTCCTCGGGGAGAGTAGGAACGGGAGAAAATGGAAAGGGAGGAATCAGATCAGAAGAAGGCTGTGCCTTCGGAACAAGTCAGGATGGGTTGGAAGTCCGCGAAGGCGTCGTCGGATAACTCGTACTCCCGGAGGGAGGAGATGATATCGTCCCATAGGGATGACTCGGGATAGTTGAGCGACAAGGAAGAAGGGGAAAATGGAGGGGGGGTACCACCACTCGTAACAGAGAGGGCCAGATCGTATTTGAGAAGTCTAGCTAGCTTCCTTGTGAAGGCAGAAGCAAATTGGAGTTCTCAGTCGGAGATACACCTGTCATGTAACCCAAAGCAGCAGAAGACTGATTTAAAGAAAAAACATGCCACACCTGCGGCATTGATCGTTTTCGAACAAGGGGTGTAAATTACCCCCTTCATAAGGCCATGGTTGACCACAACCATGACAGAGTCAAAGCCAAGGGAAGAAGGGAGATCCATGATAAGATTGACTGAGATGGATTGGAAAGGATGGGTTGCCAGAGATGACAATGGGGTAAGGGGTGTGGTGGAGGGGTGGGTGTTCACTTTGTGGGCCTGATATGTGGCACAGCCTGAGATGAAACAGCGAACAAAAGTGGTGAGACCAGGCCACCAATAGTTGCACTGGAGGGTATTTATGGTGCAGAAATAGCTGCTGTGCCCCCTGGTTTCACTGTCATGGACAGAGTGGACAAGGTCCCGTTGGGCTGGCTCAGGGACAAAGAGTCTACTCCTGTAGTAAAGGTGGGGGTGATTGTAAGTCCAGTCTGTCTGTGCTGCCCAGGGAAAGAGGCAGGACCCATCAGCAAGGGCTTTAATAGCATTGAGCACTAAGGGGTTGGTAGGGAAAGAGGATGCAATCTTTTCAATGAGGGCAGTGTTGATAAAGTAAATGAAAAGGTTGGGAGGAAGGAGGGTGACGCCCAGTGAAAAATGACCATGTTCTGGGGTGTCCAGGTATGTCCAGACATGTTTTCTTACTTCTTACACATGAAATCATGTCGTAGCACAAGTCGCTAATAGAACAGGAATGTTATGCATGCTTATGCATTATGGTCTATGACTGGAAATGATTTTCTGAGGGACGACATAACAGAGCAGATTCTGACATAGCATATTTCTGAATGGCTGTGGTCATGTAATATGCTCGTAACTGATAACCAATGTCACTACATGTTATATGCATCCAGGGATATCTGATCCCAAATGATTCCTAATGATCACACGGTCTGCTTGTAGCTGTTCACAAATGTCCATTTCTGATGCGAATGGCTACATACAACATCTGCTGATACATGCTGTGTAATGATAGAGCATATAACTGAACCTCCACGTATGCACAAGAAGGCGCAAGCAAAGAAACCGAGTAAAACCATGGAGTGGACTTGTGGAGAGTTGCTGGAGAGTAGCAATGTGAGATGGTGTGCAAGGGACAGCTGGACCACGATAATAGGGAAAGGAGTAAACGAGTAATGAGACCGGCAAAGAGCAACATGAGACGATGCAATGACGTGGACGTGCGAGCGATAGACGAGAGGCAGTCGACTGGCTAATGGAGTGTTCCTTGGGACACGGTGTCGTCCCATGCATTCTTCTCCACCTGCGCTAGTGTCAGTACATGTCGGACACAGCATCTGGGTGACATACCAATTCCTTGACCTCATTTTTGTATGCCTCGAGGTTAGATTAATAATAGACATGCTTGTAGAAAATAATTCGTACCTCGCGCTGTTGCTCATTGAGTTGATCATTCCAATATGTACGGAACTCGTTGCAATTCCCGTTCTCGTTGATCTGCGCGAGCCAGCGTAAGGCACACAGGTTGCTAAAACCCGAATCGTTAATAATACTAGTGAGCCACTCAATGAACAACTTACTATGCCGTTCTGTTTTTTGTTGGTCGCATCTTACTCTTTCGGTTAGAAGTCGTTTTGCCTTTGCTGTTTGATGAATTGCTACGCGTTCCTACACCTTCCCCGTTGCCCTCGTTACCCTCGTTTTTGTCTTTGGCCACAACCTTGGGCATTGGGGGAAGTGGGGGAAGCTTGAGTATCACGGACTTCTTCGCAAGGTTTGAACTACAAAATATGTTAGTATACGTCACACAAAACTCATGTGCGACCGTACAGTGGATTAACAACAATAGGAGTGATTGTGGCGTCCTCAGGCGGTTGTGTAAGAGCTTCAGCCAGATGACCTTCAGACGAATCTGTATTATTGGATGGGTCGATGTTAGAATCCAAGGCGGGAGTTGGAGGTGGAGATGAAATATTTGATTGACCTGCCGGGACTGATTCAGACGAATCGAGTGTAATCGAAAGAGGTTTGGATACGTCCCCTTGGGGTAGTATCCCTGGTGACGTGGATAGTTTCATGTTGGAATCCAAGATGGGAATCGGAGGTGGAGACGAGGGATTGGATTGACCCGGGACTGGTGGAGAAGCGCTGAGTGTAAGCGGCGAAACCGGTTTGGATGCGTCCCCTTGGAGTATTCCTGGTGATACTGAGAGAGAGATTGGCGAAGGGAGGTGAACGGCATCATCTGTAGTTACTACAGGCAACTCGGTAGTCAAAACGTCCGGGCTCGTGGCCGATGTTGCTGGGAAGTTCTCCTGGGTGGAATCATCTGTTGGTCAAAACAAGTGTTAGTGTGTTCAACGAAGTCATACTTTACCGACCTTTGAATCTCTTCTCCATCGGCTCGGATTTGACCGCTTTTGCCTTGCGCTTCTTGCTCCCGCAGCCTTGTGGTTCATCGCCAGTTGCAGCTTCATCCTCCTGCTTGACTCGGCGACTTGCAACCCAGTTACCTTTGTCATCCAGGTTGTTACGGACCCACCCAGGGTAATCGATCGAGCAAAGAAGGTCAATCTTCCAGTCGTTTTCTGCAAGCTGAAGGAAAGGGAAAGATTTGTACGCAAGTGAGTAGACGACCTCTTTGGCGGAGGCGTTGGCTTTGCCCCAGCTCTTTGGAGCCATGCTCTTGACAACGAGTTCGGCCCAGCAACCTCGAATGGTCTTGCGAATAGCTTTCAGGGTTCCGTCAGGGACTGTGTTGCCCTGCTCATCTTCTATAAAGGCAAATTTGTATCGGGTATCGCCGTGGGCCTCGGGGGTATTCGTCCATTGATTGTACTTGCTTTGGGTCCAAAAGCGGAGCTTCGGGTACATTTCGGCACTCTTCGTCTGCGGGCTTGGCGGTTTTTGTAATGATACAGACAGTTGGTCCAACATCATCCTAGATATAATGTAATATAATCAATGATTGTCATAGGCATTGAGGACTTACTTAAGGGTGTCACGCTCAGTGGTCACCTTCATGAGCTGTGTCTCGAGTGCCTTGCAGCGCTCTTTAAAAGCGATATTTTCCTGCATATATGCCTGATCGGCACATATAAAGTAATCAGTGCTTATCAGCCTTGTCTCTTACCTGCGCGTGGCCGAGCGGTGGCTGATTAGGATTAATCGGATTGAAGTTTGTCGCCTGGGAGATTAAGGGGCCGGCAGCCTGATTAGGATTAATCAGATTAAAGTTCGTCGCTTGGGAGATTAAGGGGGCGGCAGCAGCACGTCCAAACATGTCCGCATCAAGCATGTTCTCGGAGAAACCTGTAGTAGTATTAGTGGAGAATCCACAGGAGAAGTTGTAGTTCACGTTCATTGGGGTAAAGGGATGTGTAGAGGAACAAGAAGTAACGTGCAGGACACAGGGGATATACAGTTTCAGTAACTCCAACTCGGCTAAGTCCGGCTGTGTTAATCTATGAAAAAAAAAGGTTATTTCCTGATAGTATGACTGACCCAATCGCTGAGCTCCTCATGCCAAAAGCACCCCAGATCCACATATCTGGGGACACCATTTTATTAGATATTGATAATGTTGTTCCTGGCTGGGAAACCTACACGTTTTCCTTGGACGCCGTCCACCCTGGAAAGAAGGTAAGCAGCCTTTCCTCATTTCACTATTGACTTCATTCTCTCCAGAAAATCATACTGCGAATCAAGCATCGTGCCATCGATACCAATTCCGTGTAAGTGAAGTTATTATCCACAGAGCAATGTATTGATCTGATTCCAGGGAAGTACAAACGGAAAGTGCGATCGCATCTAACAAGATGCTGGTGGCTGCCACATCGTAAGTGCTATTGTTTTGTTCAAACCCCTGTGTACTGATACAATCTACAGACAAACAGATGACTTGAATGACGAAGCGCTTACTGTTCCTGTCAAAGAAGAACCCAGTATTGTACCCAAGCTCGAACTAGTACCCGATCCAGTCAAGCTAGCGGACGAAGAGATATCCATCGGTAGTACAGGTGACTACATTCGGTGCGTTGGAAAATGGAAATAAGACGTATCTAACTATCTTGATTACAGTTGCGCAGTCATTCCATGCCACCTCCTTGTCCGTTGGGATACATCCAGGCTCAACGCCTACTACCCTTCAAGATATTTAATACGTACTTTCGACCCTTTCTTCCTTCCCCGCAAGATTTCCGAAAAACGACTTTCGTCAGAGGAGTATAAGGAGAGATTGAATAAGTGTCTGCGGTTGGTGTAGTCACTCCAAGTCGTCCTTTGTTACACTCTGTCTTTGTACTGTGCTGTCATAGTTTGTCGTCATACTGTTATTCAAGTGATTTGTTGCTCCAATAGCCTAGTTTGAGGTAGTGAAATAACAAATGCAAGAAGTATATTTGAGATAAGGAAAAACATGTGTAGGAATCTACTTGACATCCACGTCATCACCGTCATCATTCTCGTTGTCCCCTGGCTCTGAGTATATACTGTAGGGTACCCCAAGGTCTGAAATATCTACTCCTGGTTTATCGACCATACAAAAGAAACGGCCTGCGACTCCATTGGGCAATGTAAGTATGCGAGGAATCATCGCAACAACGCTGCGGATGTTTTTGATGTTGCAAACGAAGAGGTCATCCAGTAAGAGAGACGCTGTGAGAACTTGTGAAGAGAGGCGTAGAAGCTCAGCGTCTGGTTCCGAGTAGAGTTTGAGTACAGCGACGTCTCTAAAAGACCAATCCTCCTGGGCACGGGGTGTAGATTGAATAGCCAGTTGAGTGAAGAATTGGACTTCTCCAACTCGAACTGTGTTGTCATAGAGAAACTGTAGAAATAATATATAAGTTCGTGTCAGAGAGACTAGCAAGAGACACACCTTAACGTTCCGGGAGACTCGTAAGTTCTCCTGTGACTTGAGCATCTCCCTCCAGGCAGAGCGAGCGATTTGCCCGTTTGGAAGGAGTAGCCTCGCCCATTTATCGAAATGAGGAATCTCTTGAGTTGGAGGAAGATAGTTGCGTAAAACTTGAGCAAGAGTGTTGTCCGGAGAGACGGGGTGCTTCGACTGTTTACAAAGGAGGATGTAACCGTCACCGAGGTCGATGGAACCACGGGGAGGTCCTTTGGGAGAGGTGTCAAGCTCTGGCATGATAGAGATTAGCGCATTGACTTGGGAGCGGCGAACACCCTCTCGAGCGAGGTTTGCGTATGGTTTGGATGGTTGACGAATCTGTTGACCTAAGTTACCGATGGTTCGTTCCATGGTCCATTGCGCGTAGCAGATTGGAGGCCCTTTTTGAAAGGCCTCTGGAACCAGATGAATGACCTGGTGGACGGCAGGACGAACGAAATGGAGGCGGTCGTGACGGAGTTGGTAGTAAAAGAGTTCGTAATTCCATTCCCAGACACAAAGGAGGGCGTGAGCGTCTTCGAGCTGTTCGTGGGTTAGAGAATATTGGCATATGATTTGAAACCCACGAACGAGCTGGCAATAATGGGTCCAATATTTCAAGGGGAGTATGTTGTAGAGAAGAATGGGAGCGATACCGAACGTGTATAACTGGAATTCCCAGGTTTTGTACTGGGTATTGATCTTCTCGGCAATATTGCGTGGTTTGCGGTCGTATGAGCCAGGGAGGAAACTGCCGGCGGCAGCAACATCCTCACCATGGGAGGCCCAAAGGTCCTCGTTGCTGAAAACGGCCCAGTCCCATGTGGACTTGTCATCGCCAGGGCCGACGTCCATCTCACCGCGCCAAAGGGAAATAAGAAGATCCGAGATGTTGCCGGCTAAGTGCATGATATCGGTCGTCATGCAGAAAGGAATGCCAAGTGAACGCGAGGGATTGAGGCCGAGGATCAGCGGGGGTTTCGTGAGGCCAGTCTCCGTCTTCATCTTGTCCCATTGCGTCTGGTTGGGGACGGAAACAATCTTGTGAAGGTTTTGCGAGTAGTCTGAGGAACCACCGGGAGGAAGGCTGAAGACGTCGATATCAGGGTGATTACTTCCCTCAGGAACTCGATCACGGGGACATAACAGGGCTGGGTAATAACGATGCGCGCGCTCTTTTCGCCTCCCCGGAACCCCACAGTACAAGCGGCAACCGTTTTTGCCACTATGACCCACCATTCCGTCCCAGTAGACGAGGCCAGGGCCATCAGCAGTTGTGAAGAGAAGATAGACGGATGATGAGTAGCGTGAATCGGAGAGTGGGTCCCACATGGAAAGACCCTCGCTTTGGATTGCGGCGAGGTGGTGCATGCCAGGGAAGAGAAAAGAGTCGACGTTCTTTGGCTTTTTAGGGCCGGGGATAAAGCCGCCAGGTAGGACGTTGAGCTTGCGGTAACGGATGTCAGGAGAGAGATTCGCTATAACCCATATATACATCCAACAATCCGACTCCTTGCTTTCGTATAGTTGTGCGCCGTCCATTGAGACCATGAGGACGATGTCACGTTCTTTGATGTCGCCGTCCAACACAGCGCCTAGGAAATCCCAACCCATGACAATGTCGTTGACAATTGGAATATTGGGAGAGCGGGTAGTTACGATATTACGGAGTACTTCCTGAGTCTTCTCCCAAAGGTAGCGCATGGAGCTCGCACTTGCGGGACTACGGTTTCGTGCCTGAAGTTGGGGACCAACCGGGATAGTAGTGAATTGTTGAGCAGGCACTTTGATGCGGCCGCTGGTCCCCTGAAGCTTTTCTTGGTTCCACCGCGAGGCCTGACACAACGGACATTCTTCTAAATCACTAAACGGTCCAGTAAAGGCAAGGCAAGTGTTGGGACACATGTCATTGAGAATCGGCTCGACGCCGGTGTATGTGCTGATGAGTTTCTGAACATGATAGAAGCTGGGGATATTTCCTATGTCGGGGAAATTATGTTTGAGGGAACGAGCGATGGACTCATAGGCTGCCTGAGACGAGTTTTCGAGAGCGAGGTAGGTGGAAATGCCGTGTCGTACAGCCGGGTCATCTATTTCTAGTGGAAGAACTGGCGGGTGGTGGAGGCGAGTAAAGCTGTCAGGAGAGAGCTTGGCAGCAGGGTCCGCAGTAGATGCACCAGAAACTAGTCGAATGAATTGGATCACCTCCTGTATTGGCTTGAACGTAGCAAGAGAAAAGAGGGTGTCGATATCAATGTGAGGTTGGGGTCGACGACGGTAATCTATAAGGCTGCGAAGAGGATGATGATGATCTTGGACGGGAGAGTCTCGACGTGGGATCGGAGGGTCTAGGGGCGCGATGGGAGGGTCTGGACGTGGGCTGGGAGGATCTAGGGGTGCGACAGGAGAGTCTGGACGCGGGCCGAGGGGAGAGTCCGGTCGGGGAAGAGGAGAGTCTCCCTGTGCTGCAGGAGAGTTGGGAGGCGATAAACGAACAAAAGATACCTATAAACACGTTAACAAATCAAAAGCTATGATGGAATATATTAAACGAACCTCTGGCTCTCCTTGTCGGCCTCGTTCGTCAGATGAGGTGGAGACCTCTGGCTCACCGAGTTCGCGCCCTCTCCCTTGCATAGGTAGGACATTATTGCGCCTGCGGGAAGCTGTACCCCTTCCTCTATGGCTAGAGGGCACAACAAGACCATTGAATTTCGCATTCTCGATCCGTTCTCGATCCCCTCTTGGAGCTTCTTGAAGATGGCGGTACCAGGTCGTTGAAGAAACTATATGAGGCCGACCAAAGTTGTGAGCAGAACAGACGCAGTTGTAGCGCTGGTTTGAGGTCCCAGCGCTGCCAGTGTCCATGGTGGGGGGATGTCAAAAGGGTAGGTGTGGCGCAGCATGCATTTGTACGGGCAAATTGTACAATTACACGTTGCGTTGCATGTTGCATTGCATGTTTGCATTGCCAGATCCACATTGGACAATTCGCCGTGGGCAAGAAAAGGCACAATCAGACACGCACAGATGATACCAGATAAATATAAGTAAATACATAATATAACATAGGGGATCGGTTTTGGTCATGGTCAATTTTCACTGGGGATGATTCCTGGCGTCAACACTTTTGGTTTCTTCCCACCTGATATTCCTCCCGTCGAAGCACGGCTGCAGGTTTGAAAGTCCGACACTGCCGCAGTGTGCCTGCCGAGGGTAACTCCCATTCGGATACTGATCCCCATACTGACCCCCAAACTGTCCAATTTCCAGACTTTCTGATCGCTGTGGGCCCTGTAGCAAGTTCACATAAAAATAAAAACATCCAACTCGTCATGGAACCACGCAAATGCAAGAGCGGGCCTAGTAAACCTGGAAGACTTGCTAAAAGTAAGAGTCCATAGGTGACATAGTCACTCTTGGTTTGATGCTGACAACCCGCGTGAATCACGCGTTGTGCCAAGCTGCCAGGGTGAACAAGCGTTCAGCCCAACTTTGGACCCGCTGGCACGGTATCTTTGAGGTGCATCAGGGGGTTCTTGTGCCATTCCCCTTCATAATTTGAACTAGCACTGCATACACAGTCCACCATAGTGCTGACAGGTCCAAGCCCACATGATCCTGAGCGACTAATGATTGATGTAGTGATCGTTGACTTGTGTAGACATAGTACAGTTATTGTCCTGTAGTAGCTATGGTACATCAAAGCCCACATGTCTACAGCACTGCTCATAAATCCATTGTTCGTGCAAGAGTGTTCCACGTATAGTACTACTGCCTGTGAGCAATCAACACTCACCTACAACTTGAAAGCAACCTTTTTAGTTAGCCGAGGCTCCTGAGGCTTACACTGGCAGCATCCCACACACCAGATGCTGACTGGCTGTTGCAAGACTTTCCTGTAATTACTACTGTTGCCCTGTATTGCAGGATTTCCTGTAGCCCTTAATTTTCAACTTACTGCGTTTTCTTGATCATATAAGCACTTCTTACAAGCCTTTTTGCATTAAGTAGCATCCAATTTAATTGTAGCATGCCTTTACTAGTATGGTCGGAGACAATAACCTTGCCACTAGGCGCAGGAATGTACTCGGGATATTTGATCTGGACTCGAGACTCGATATCCGCAGCTAGAATAGTACTGTCTCGCAAGCTTACATCACAATTGCACAAGTGATACATACATATGTCATTTTATCACTGAGGACACATTCACAGAACAACAATAAATAACTAGGGTCGGCTGTGCCGACACAGACCTTGCTGGAAGAAGACACAACTGATTTTGATTGAACCCCCCCCCAGTGCAGTACCAGATGGTGTTCTCAACTACGCTGTCGAAGGAGCCGATTGACTGCAAGCTACTCTCCAAAGTGTTCAATAGTTGTAGCAGGACTTGTAAGGAGACTACAGTCACTCTCAAAGGTGTTCGAACCATGTAACATAGAGCATTTGGTTAGCTACGATCCATCATTCAAATTGTACTGTGACTTGTGACAAAACTACTGTCACTTGCAACTGAAAATAGGGGGTATTTGTGAGTGTTGATTATTGGCAGACAAAAACTGCATCATATGATCTTGCTACCAGCAAGGTAATAAACTCGGGAGTGCCGACGGGCAGTCAGCACAAACCTTGCTTGCAGGACTGAACATTGTTACGTTTATGGTGTTTATTTGGACGATAAAGTATAGAAAAAAAAGTGAACACAGTTTTGAGGCACTCATGCGGAAGACATCACAAAAAATTATATCCTTCCCCTCCTCTTTTACTGTGACATCAAGATGACTCATCAAATGCCTTTTTGGCACATGTTTGGTCCTGTTTTCTTTTTCAACTCAGGGGGGTGAATAACGACACCCAAGAGACCTTGCAAGCAAGATAACCTATGATCTCCAGATTTGAACTTGGGCGAAAAATTCCTCTGCCATAGACAGTAGGAGAAAAAAAGAGAACACAATTTTGAGGTGCTCGTGCGGAAGACATGACGAAAGATCATGTCCATCCCCCGTCCCTCCTCTTTTGGCGCTGTGATGACATCAAGATGACTCATCACTGCCTTTTCGGCCCATGTTTGGTCCTGTGTTCGTCGTCAAACAGGGGGGCGAATAACGACACCCGAGAGACCTTGCAAGCAAGGTAATTAGTGGAAGCACCATGTCCGTGGCAATCCCTGCTACGGCGACGCCCGGACACAGTCATCTAGTCCAAGGATTGTCACGGGTACTGGTACGGGTCAAGAGCATGTAGAAGCGACAGCACAACGCACACAAATTGTGCGCGTTGTGCTGTTGCTTCTACATATTTTCTTACCCAACCCACAGGTATACCCTCCAGGTACGGGTAAGGGTCTGATAAGTTGGCCTACCTGTCCGAAAATGACCTCTGATACCCAGGGGTTTACCTGTGCCAATGCCTACCGGGTCATCCAGTAATAAAAATAGTATTGGTAGCATCATGCATATTTCCCGCCGACCAAAAAGAAAAAACACAATACATTTTGGCTAGTAATTAGCTACCAATACATAAGTATGAGACACAACAAAAGAACAGGCGCCGAGCGGGAATACCTAAATCGGTCATCAGTGTAAATATAAATAAACATAAATGTAAAAACGAACAATTCCCTGCCAAAACGAACCGTAACTGCACCCCATAGAACCCACTACTACCGTAGCAGGGAAATCGTGGAGAAAAAGGTGTAGGAAATAAAAAAAACATGGCCAGCATGGGGGTCGAACCCAGGACCTTCGCGTACATCGGACTTAGACTCCTGAATGTATTAGCACGACGCTCTAACCAACTGAGCTAGCCGGCCTTGTGAGGGGGGGGTCATGGGCTGCCACTTCAATATTGTGAATTTACAAACGATGCCAATCGGCACATTCGCAGACCTCGCAAGAATGTGCTGGCATACTGAGAAAGTTCTTCCCAAAAAACAGTGCATCCAGATAAAGTGACCCAATCTATCACTCGGCCACCGTCGACATCTCAGTACTCAGTGATCACCAGTAAATTACATGTCCCTCGCTCCCTGTTTCCGAGAAAGAGCGACATCGATGAACCGAAGGGTCTCGCCTGCAAGGTTTAACATGTTTTTGAGATGATAATATACCGAGCGCAAAAAAAGCGTAGTCAAAAAGGTGCGTAGTGTACATAATGTCGTTGAATGTTCGTCTGTTCACCTTGCAGAATGGGGGTGGGGTGTCCCCCCTTCAAAAGCACCACACAACACGCATATCCCAGCGAGGTCCACATAAGCCTTGCCCCTTCTCTTCACTGCTCCTGCTTTTGGTTCTGTGTCGCTGGTTTGCCAAACGTGAACGTGCCTGGCGAGCCCGAGCCCCCAGTCCCGACAAACCCAAAGGCGCTGGGCGGAGTAGGCTTGCCAAATACTGACTGGCCCGAATCACCACTCGTCGCGAAAGCGGACGGTTGCCCAAACATCGAGCCAGTCGCACCTGATGGAACCCCGAAAGTGAAGGAAGTTGCAGGCTTTGCCTGCATGCTCGTAGAGGTGGATGTATTGGTGGCTAAATCATCCTTCTTCCCGAACGTGAGTGTTGACACCGAGGAGGACGGACCGAATGTGGTGCTTCCAGGGGTGGACGCAGGTTTAGAAGCGTCTATGGTATTAAAGGGCAATGAGTTGTCAGAGGCAGTAGCAAAAAGGGCCGTTGGCTTCGAGCTTTCGGTAGTAAGGCCAGACGTGGATTTGTTTTCTGTAGCACCACTGAATGCAAATGTTGGCTTTGATCTTTCTGCAGCGCCACCAAACACCGAAGCAGGCTTGGACGTCTCTGCGGAACCACCAAACGCAAACGTTGGCTTCGGGCCTTCAGCTGAGCCACCGAAGGCAGAGGGTGGCTTCGAGCTTTCTGTATTGCCACCAAATATAAATGTAGGCTTAGAGCCTTCAGCAGAGGCATTGAATGTAAATGTTGGTTTGCTTTCTGTAGAGCTGCCACCAAATATAGACACAGGATTGGAGCCTCCTGTGGCACCTTCAAACAAAGATGCGGGTTTGGATCCCTCAGCAAACTTAGAACCAGAGTTGGTCCCGCCGAATGAGAAGACTGGTGCGTTACCAGAGGCAGGAGCCCCAGCGGGTGTAGAGGAAAATGTGTTGTTGAAGGTTGTGGTGCTTGCGGATGCCAGCGTAGGTTTAGGGGGTGTAGATGTCGAAGCATCACCGCCCGCGGCGACCTGTTTCCCAAAAAGATTCGTCGCTGGAACCGAAGGTGAGCTAGATGTTGAGCTCCCGAAGGTAGATGTTGTTCCAAACGGTGAAGGTTTGGCAGGCTCATCCAAACCAGCTGCGCGGCCAAAGGCCGACACCGGCACAGCCGACTTCTTCGAATCATCTGCAGCTGGAAGTGTGGAGACGGAAGCACCATCCGTTGCACCTGGCAGTGTCTGACCGAATTTGAAAGTCGGTTTGGGCTGGGATACGGTGCCTGGTACCGGATTGAAGCCAGGTGCGGACGTCGATGTCGTAGACGGTTGTCCGAATGAAAACTTGGGTGCCGATGATGTAGATGATGTTGGGGGTACGGCAGTAGTTGAGGATGAAGCTGCACCCGAGAATGAGAAAAGGGGGGCTGTTGGGTTCGAACTTTCGGATGTAGTAGCGGAGGTCGAGACGAGAGGAGGAACTAGAGCCTCCGACTTAGCAGCCGCAGGGGTGGAAGAAAGGGTCACGGATGAAGGGGAGGAACTTGAGGTAGCACCAAAAATTGGCACTTGAGATCTGGTTGGAGGGGGCGCAACAACAGCGGGGGATGAAGTGGAGGAAGAGGTGTCTGGCTTTGCAAAAGAGAACGGGGCTGGTTTAGAGGCACTTTCGGTCGAGGGAGGTTGAGACTGGGTCGTTGCACCTAGAGTGGAGGGCGAAGGGGTAGATGAGGATGGCATGCCAGCACCAGGCCCCTTCCCGAAGAAATTTGGCATCGCGGACGACGGAACCGTTGTAGAGGTGGATGATGGTACCTGAGGTGGTTTCGCGAACAAAAACGGAGAAAGAGAGATCGTAGAAGAGGTTGTAGTAGGGACAGCCGGAGCACTAGGAAGGAGTGTGGATGGTGTGGCCGCGGGTATGGAAGTTGGAGGCAGAGAGAAACCAGGAGTAGTGGAAGCAGCGGCAGTAGTTCCCTTGACAGAATCACTAGTACTGGGGGTCGCAAAGGAGAAAGTCGAAGTGTTCGACCTGCTTGGCGGGGTACTATCATCCGGCTTCCCTTCTGCAGCTGCAGCGGGCACAGGGGTAAGTGTGATTGTAGGAACAGGCAACGGCTTAGCGCCAAGTTCAGGAGCGGTTACGCTCGTTGGTATTTCGGCTGGTTTCTGGGGCGGTCCCTGAGCCTTCTTTTGCTCCTCGATTTTCGCCCGTATTCTGGCCATTGCCTCTGCCTCTCGATCTTGCTTCTCCCATTTCGAGAAACCGCGGAAACCAGGACGTGTTGGGCTATCAGCAACACCCGGGAGTATGGGAGAAACAATGGTACTAGACGAGGCCACACGACGACCGAGGGTAGGCTGCGACTGCCACTGCTCAAAGGGGTTAATACGAATCGAAGCGCCTGCGGGCACGAATTGACGGAAGGGACGACGAGCGGGACTGCCTTTGACGGAGTCCCACAAGAGATTCTTGCCGTTCTTCGTAGGAGAATCGAGAACGTCGGGAGTCTTGGATCCATTCGACTCGCTTGGTGCTTCTTGCCAAGCCAATTCGTGTCTCCCCTCTGCTTGGTTGTATTGTTCTTCTGTCATCCACGTCTCTACGTAGATCTCTAGCGCAGCGGATCGATCTGGGTGTTGGGAATCCTGGGGCTGAATGGCGGGCGTGTGAAGGAGGTGTAGAACTCCAACTTGGGAAAACTTACCATATGGTATTTATTCCTGGCCTTCTTAACCAACGTGAGGCGCAACCGCTCGCCCTTGTCGCCGACCTTGTACTGAACACCATCAGCCTCCCACTGGTCACCAACCCTGCGGCCACCGCAGAGGGGGTCCTTGGATACACGTGAATCCTCCATCGATATCTCGCTGACCTCGTCAGACGTAACTTTCTTGTCCCTTTTCTTTTTGGGGCTGCGCTGGGCACGCCTTCGAGAAATCTCGGAGCCGCCTTCCTCGCCGTCACTCTCAGGCGATTCAGCTCCACGGTCGCGTTTCTGCCCTCGTGCAGGTGTCTCTGTCCTCTGCAAAATCGTTCGACGCTTGCGGTAATGCGATGCCCTTCCATTCCGAATGTCCTCTTCGTCATCACCTCCAAAGGTTGACCCTGCCTCCGCCCGATCACGTTTCTTGCCACGCGCCACAGCCTTGAGTTCCGTCAATTCATCTTCGTCAATGCCTTCCATTGTTTCATCAACGGGCTCGTGGTCTTCATCGCGAAGGTCATTAACGCGTTTGGATCTCTTTTGACCATTCATATGTACATAATTATCCTCGGGTTGTCGCTCCAGAGATTCCTTGGACGCTCGTCGAGGCGGCATGTCAGAGTACTGAGCGTACCAGTCTGCTTGTTCACCTCCGTCTATGAGTTCGTCGCCATCTATGCGAGACTTTTTTATGGTCTCATGTTCGACGTCGCTTTCGTCCTCGAAAGAACGTTTTCTCGACTCTTCGTGATCATCGAGATTTATGACGAGGTCTTTTCTGCTCGCACGACGGACGGGAGGCCGTTCGACAGGTAGTGTTTCTGGAATAGCTACTCGATGACGTGGATTGGGATTGTAGCGATCAGCGAAATCGAGGGAATGAACGTCCCGGCGCTTGTTATCGTACACAGAGGCGTGTTTTTCGAGGAGTTGATAATCATGAAGTTGTACAGCTACACGCGGTGCAAGCGCGATACGTGAAGAACCGTGATGAAACAATGAGATGAAGCACGTTTGTCCTAAGACGTCTTGATTGACTCACTGGTTTCGGGAACCCGTCTCCTCAGGCCACGCGCGTCTTTCTGTGCATTGGTTCGCTGATCAACAGCCGGTGAATTATGGTCCGACACATAATTGGTCGTCTTCTTCCGGTCTTGAGCCTCGCGTTCAAGGTGCGCTCGCTTGGCTGCGGCATATGCTACAGCAAAAGGACGACAGTCTGAGTCGGGAATTCCGTGCTTTCTACGCATCGCTCTGGAAAAATTGTCAAAAAAGTGTAAATACATCGGGACATGAGACATACTTTCTGTACCTCAACTCGCGATGTTTCTTGAGATGTTCGAGACCGCGTGCACACGCGATCCATACCAACAAACCGAGTCCCAAGAGTGTAAACGACTTGAAAACAAAGTGATACTGAGGGAATGTGGCGAATAGGCCAGATTCCGGTCTTTGCAAGATGGGGCCGCCAAGGATGTCGGCGTGCTCGTCGTGCAGAGCCATCTTGGGTGGAGGTGTCGGTTTGGCTGGGGCTTGGATGCGGTCAAGAGAAAGGTTCTGCTTATGGCAGACCCTGTTGGCACGGCCCGCGGCGGGAAGTGAAATATTCAATCGGAGCTCTGTATGTATACCATGAGACTCGGCCAAGGCTCGACTATTTATTTTCTCCTTTTGTCGACGCCTTCGTAGGATGATAGCGACGGTATCATGAGCTGTTGCGGTTGTCGTCATGCTGTGGACGCGTCTTTGAAGTCTAAACCGCCTCCACTCGCCTTTGCCTGGGGACACAGCTCACAATGCTTTCGTTTCCTACTGGTGATGTGGCAGAAGGAAATTGCATGGTCCACGCTCGAATGCTTATCTGTGCACTGAGCAGTCTTCCATGTATGAGCATTCGAGTACTAAACCAAGCAGACAATGTATACGAAGTATGTAACTAGAGTATCTACTATTGCGTTGTTTTTTGGGACGATGGGCTTAAGCGCGCCTGTACCCAACCAAGTCTTTCCGATTTGTGTGGGAACTTGCCGGTTTCAACACGACAACACCCAACACCTGCCGAAGCGCTTGCATTCATCTCTCCTTCTCTGCCTTCCTCACTTACCTCTACCTCACAAACATGTCCAAGGTCGTCTCGTACTCTGAGCTCCAGGCAAACAACACCAAGCAAAATCTCTGGGTTGCCATCCACGACAAGGGTGCGTAGGCGCGTCCGTTCATGCAGACCGAAATTTGATGCCTCCATCAAACAGTGTACAATGTAACGAAGTTCATCGACGAGGTATCCTTCTCTTGTATAGACGACGTGTAGTCGTGGTACTTACAAGTCTGACGCTAGCATCCCGGTGGTGACGAGGTAATCATCAGCGAGGGAGGTGCGTATTCTAAGTTTTTACGGCCAGGCTCGTTCTTGAATACCACCATTACAGGCAAAGACGCAACCGAGGCTTTTGAGGATGTCGGTCACTCTGACGAAGCTCGTGCGCTTCTTCCTGGTCTCTTAGTGGGCGAGCTTGAACAAGGCGGCGTAAGTACCGAGTGGTATCATAGCCAAGAGTCCTGAGTTAAACCTTGAAATATCCTCAGGTTCCATCCAAGGCGAAAAAGGCTTCGTCAAACCCTGTTGTCCACAGTGCTGTCGAGAAGGGCTCGAAGTGAGTTGACGTGTCCTTAATTTCACATCCGTCCAACTAACGTTTTTTTAGCTTGATGTATTTCATCCCTCTCACTCTGCTGGGTGCTTACTTTGCCTGGCGCTTTTACGCATGAGGTGGACGTTATTATCCTCGAACGCAGGCATTCACCTGGTATCGCCTATTCCATAATTCAGCCACCAGGACCTGTGTTCTTTACAGTGCTAGATCAGTCCTCGTTATAAATTTTCTTCTTAAACTCAGCACATGACCGTGTGTGACACACCCGATCATACCGGTCCTAACCTTGAAACAAGATCGGAACATAGCAATTTTACTGATTTTGCATGAATGCAATACATGTGGAAACGAACAAAGGGTCACTGATAATACAACGCGTATTAGGTTACAAGAGCATTCAGTTGACCATGCAACCACCTCACACGCTAGTCTTTTGTGAATCCTTTTCAAGGCGTTCATCCTCAAGCTGAGAAATGTTCATCGTCAGACATTGACGTAACTAGTACGGATTGACCAACGAACCGCATACTGCCAATAAAGATCTCCGCGCTACGCAGATCCGTCAAGTACGTGATAACCTGTTTCAACCAGTTGAGGTCTCACCTTTCTCATCTCCATCGCTTTGGCGCGTTGAGCGTGAGTCAGTGCGGCAGCAGCGATTACGACACCGATAGTGAGTCCTTGGGCCCACAGGCGAACTTGCACGACCTAGCCCGAACGAGGAGGCCATTAATGACACACTTCATGACACACATCGCTGTCCGCCTTTACCTTCTGTGGCATCGTTAACAAACTACAGTCCCATATAGAAAGTGCGTCAATTCATCAGTAACCCGGCCAAGCTCAAAGGTAGGACAAGACGTACGGATCACGCATGATAACGCTTCCGGCGACTGCCATTGTTGTCGCCCAGCTGCCCATGATAACACTCAATTGGTGTTGCGCTGCCCACTCCGCCACCTTGTCCTTTCGACTCAAAGCGGCCCATCTCTCATGTTCCTCGTGTTCGCGTATTTCGAGTTGACTTTTTCCGAGTTCGGTCCTATGATCGCAAGTTACCTTTAACTTCCTATCATCACTAGAAATTTGGGCGCACCAATGCCGACGGGTAAATTCCAGATTTCTTCTCTCGGCCTGGATGGTGACAAGGGGTGTGACGATGATGACACCACCAAGTAACTTGATTGGCAAGGGGAGAGAGCGATAGTAGCTCGATCGCTTGTTTAGGAGGTAGAAGGCAGGGAGGGTGATTCCGCTCCCTATGAACCCTCCTTCGAGTGCTCCGCGAATGGTCACTGCACGGTGCTGCCTTGGCTCGTCGTCGGATATGCTAACCTGCGAAGCGCAGTGAGGATGGGTCACAAACGACGAGGGGACAGCACTATGTAGTATGTACACACCTTCATGACTGCGCATTCCGAACCGTCCATCACATGTTCGACGCACCAGCTTGCAATATTGGTCAATGACGCAATGTCTCCAGGCGGTGCCGACTTCCGAGCCGAAGCAGTGGTTAGACGAAGTGGCCAACAGCCAGCTTAACATGTGCTCATAACTACATCTTAAATTATGTACCAAGTAAGCATCGACAGAACTTCAATCCTAATGATATAGCACTCCACGACAGACATTCTGAGCATAAACAGACAAACCAAACCCAGCACTCCGCTCAGAAATGATCCACTGTGAACGTCCATTTCCCTTCCTTCACATCGAAGCTCTCGAAATGAGTCTCCTTCATTGATTTCAGCCGCTTTAGATGTTTGACCGCCGCGGGTGCCTGCTCATCCTTGATAGGCTCTCTCGTCGCCTTATCTGTAGCCCAGCACCGCAGCAGTATGATCCTGGCTTTGACATTCAAGCCTGTCCCAGGCGCCGGCTTGTCTGCCTCATCGCCGTCGGGATACACGCTGCATTCCTTGTCGTCGAATCGCACGAGTTCGCCCAGAAGCGCACCAAGTTTAGGGAGGCCTGTGAGGTCGACGGGTTCAAGGAAGTGAATCTCTCCATATCCGACACGACCCACAACCAAATCCTTGAAAGATGACAATTCTTCATAGCCGTACGTCTTCAGTTCGGCCAGGTCGGGTTTCACCCAATAATCGCCATGTTGGAGAGGTGGAGGGGCAGAAGTAGCTTCGGTACCGTTCGTGGCCTTACTCGGCGGCGACGGCTGTCCAAGAGTGAGCGAACTGTGTGCTGTGAATCGACCTGGTACGTTGCGGGGCAGCAGCTGAGCAGGTTGCGTAGGCTTCTCTAGAGATTGAGTGGCAGCCTCTTTCTCTCTTGCTACGTCCTTTTCCCTCGCAACTTGACTGAGGGCGGGGCTGAAAGTCACCTTTGCCGGGCTGCCGCGCAAGCCTGGTGACCCAGCTCTGCTGAACAAGTCCGACGCTTCAACTTTCTTATCCAGTACCAGCTTCTTCACACTTTGCCTTCCTCCGCTACCCAATGCGGGACTCGCACTCCGTCCCAAGATGCTCTCTGGGGCTTCTGCGCGACTCGGGTAAAGAGCGCCCGCTTTCCCGTTGCTGAGAGACAGGTTCTGTCCAGGAGCACGAAGCACAGAAGATGATGTTGACGCCCCGAAACCTCGAAGTTTCGAACTAGCCGGGATGTAGTTGATTGGGAGGCGCGGTATAGGTGAGCGGGCAGGGGCATCCACGAAGAATCCTGGTTTCTTCTTTTGTTGTTGATCAATGGGAACAGCACGGGGGCCAGGTGGAAGCATCGAGAAGATGGGCAAGTTGCTGGATATAGGTTCCGCTATGGAGGCGGTGAGCATGCCTGGTCCGCCTGGTACAGCCGTTGACGAGCCTAGAGTATTAGCACCGAATAATGAGGTACCCAGGCCACCCGTAGAAGGTGTGGTACTGATTGTGGGGGCAACAGGTTTTTGTTGGCCAAATAACGAACTTCCGAAGGCACCAGTACCAGTGCCTATGGTCGGCTGGGTCATCGTTTGTTGACCTGATGGTTGCCCGAACAAGGTGGGCTGAGTACCCGTCCCAGTCGTTGTGCTAGGCTGCCCGAAGGTGCCACCACCGAAGAGACCCGTCCCAGTTGCTTGAGGTTTTGGCGCACCAAAGAGGCTCGTCTGTCCAAGCTGCTGCGTTTGGGTTGCCTGTGTACCGCCGAACAAACCACCACCTGTCCCGCTACCAAACAGACCACCCGACAGTTGCGTGGTGGTGCTACCGAACACTGTCGAAACAACATTAACTGACAATACAAGCAAGTTGTGTAACACTCACAACCACCCGTTTGTTGTGCGGGCTGTTGCTGCTGAGGCTGAGGCTGAGGCGGTTGCGGTTGGCCAAAAAGACTGGTAGTTGTACTTGGAGTTGTTCCGAAGATACCCGTTGTAGGTTGCGTTGGCTGGGCCTGTTGCTGACCGCCGAATAGGCCAGTGCCAAAACCGGTGGTTGTTCCGGCTGGCTGACCAGGCTGGCCAAATATCGAAGGCTTTGCAGCACTAGCTGCACCTGAAAACTAACATGAGTGAACGGTCCCTTGGTTCAAACGAATTAATCGTACCGAATGCGGTTGAAGTCGGTTGCTGTTGAGGCTGCCCGAAGATACTTGTACCAGTGGGAGGCTGAGCTGTGGGTTGGCCAAAAGCACTTGTAGTGCCCGTACCGCCGAACGCATTTCCGCCTGCTGTGCAGCAAGTCAGATGGAAAGTTAGACGATTGTGACCATGCACCTACTTGGTTGACCAAAGGTGCCTGCAAATCCTGTAGCAGGCTTTGGTTGCCCGAATGCACTTGTACCACCGAATATACTAGTACCGGTGCCTGCAGCCGGTTGTTGTTGTTGAGGCTGACCAAAGGCACCAAATGCCGAAGTCTGTTGCTGTTGAGGCTGTTGAGGCTGTTGAGGCTGTTGAGGTTGTTGAGGCTGCGCGAACGCAGAACCTGCGCCAAAGGCCGTGCCGGTACTTGTGCCCGCGGCAGGCTGTTGTTGCCCAAAGGCCCCAAATGCGCCCGTAGTAGGTTGGGTCGTAGTGGTTCCAAATCCGCCAGTAGTAGCACCCCCGAATAGCGAACCAGTCGTAGGCTGTTGGGTCGTGGTTGGTGCCCCGAAAAGACTAGTTGTTTGTGTGGCAGGAGCTCCAAATGACGTTTGGCCAAATGCACCAGCTGTCTTGCGATTTTGGTGATAGTCTTGCAAGCGTAATTCCTAATCCGCGATACTCAACAACTGCGGGCCGAATGGAAGTAAAATATCGAACTGCGTTGACCTACCTCTAAAGATGTACCCCTATAGGCTGGCGTAGCTGTAATTGTTTGGTATTGGAGGATAGTACTTGGGTTGGAAGGATCCTTTTCGTTGAAGACAGAATAAGCTGGTGTAGACGTGCCTGTCGTCACAGGTGGTGGATTGGTATCTGCACTCGCTATTGGAAGGTATAAGCCGGGATAAGATCTCATAGATGTGATACGGCGTACTTGCAGGAGTGGCACCAAAGGTCGTTGCAGGCTTTGGCTGCCCAAAGAGCGAACTACTAGCACCAAAGGCACTCCCCGTACCTGGAGCGGTGGATCCGAAAACATTAGTTCCCGATGTTCCAGCAGTAGTCCCACTAAATGTACTCCCACCCCCACCGAACGCAGAAGTACCTCCACCGAACGCACCAAATCCAGTGGCTTGTTTAGGAGCGCCGAACGCAGAAGTGCCGGTGGGGGCAGCGGTATTTTGACCAAATGCACCTAACAGTTAGATGTTGTGTGAGAAACCAGAATCGCACAAGATATATGGAAAAGCGAACAAACCAAAGGCAGAGGTTCCAGTGTTACTCGTTCCAACGTTTCCAAACATTGGGTTCGCTGCTGGCTGTTGTTGCTGGCCAAATGCGTTGGTTGAACCAAAAGCTGTACTCGGTGGTTTAAAGGTGCGAAAAGAACAAGGTTGTAAATGACTTGTCTTACCCCCGCTTCCGAAAGCGCTTGGTTGACCAAAAGCAGAACCTTGAGTCTGCTGTTGGTTCTGCTGAGGATTAGCCCAGGAAGATTGCACCGTGTTCGATCCAAACATTGCGATGAAACAAGATACAATATGGGCCGCCCGTCGTCGCTGGCGTCCCCAAAGGTTGCGCGCATGCGACGTGGGTGCGGAGTTTAAACTATTAGACCTCCGGTGGAACGCGTATTTGGTATGTGGTTCCCGCGATCATTTTGCACCAAAAATTGGCCTCACACTGCGACAGCGAGCAGAGGGTGGTAGACGTCGCGATGCCAGGCAAGGCAGACGGGCAGAAACGAAAACCGACGTTTAACACGATCGAGCGCGAGGAATCCTTCAAAAAGCCGCCAAAAAATTCGTCCGCGTGCCCAATTCTCAATGAATTTGTCACACCGCATATTGAGTCTTTCAATGCTCTCTTCGACGACTCTGGGCTACCCAAGGGCGATGGTGATGGGAAGGGGTTTCTATCCATCGGCCTTAAGGATATAGGGGAACGTGTTGTATTTGATGGGACCGGACAAATTGGCACGGAAAGTGGACAGGCAGGGTGGGGTAATCGCCTGAGCAGTGAGTGAACTACGTCCACGCAGAGATTCGTTTCATGATTTGCGATATCGTCAGTTTGGATCGAGGAGGTGTCAATTGCGCCTCCCAGAGTCCCAGATCGTGATACTTGGAGTACGGAACGGAGAGTTTACCCTTCCGAGGTATCTGCCACCTCTTTGTGTCTTAGGTTGATGTCTGATTTAGATCGCCATGCCAGGCCCGTGAACGACTCACGTCCTATAGGGGTCGCATGCAGGCCAAGATCTGCTGGACAATAAACGGGGATACGCATCCGGATCAATGTGTTATGCGAGATTGTGGCCTCGTCCCGATCATGGTCCGAGTAGGAGTCACTTTCTTCATCCCCGCTTATCGGTTATCTGACTCGTCTCAGTCGATTCGATGCAACTTGCGTGGTCTTCCATCTTCGGAACTTGTTCGGCGACATGAAGAATCGGAAGAATTTGGTGGTTACTTCATCATCAACGGGAACGAGAGGCTTATCCGATACCTTATTGTTCCCCGTCGCAACCATGTCATATCCCTCCTCCGCCCCTCCTTTACTAACCGTGGTCCGTCTTATACCCAGCATGCCGTCCAAATTCGTTGCGCCAGACCAGACCAGTCTAGTGTCACCAATACCCTTCACTACCTCTCCAACGGGAGTGCTATGCTCCGCTTCAGCTGGCGGAAACAGGAATACGTTATCCCCATCATGTTGATTCTCAAAGCACTCATCGGTGCTTCCGACCGAGAGATATTTGAACACGTCACAATGCAAGATTATGAGAACACCTTCTTGACTGATCGCGTGGAGTTGCTCCTGCGTAGCTTCAAAATGTACAGCCTATATACGGGGGATCAGTGTCTGGAATATTTGGGTGACAAATTCCGTGTTGTATTGGGCATGCCAGAGGACTGGAACAACCGAATACTCGGTGCGTGGTTGATCCGAAAGATGGTTTTGGTCCATCTTGAAGAACCTCGTGATAAATTCCGGATGCTGGTGTGAGTTTCTCCGTATTGGTACTGATGACCGCTGACCCCAGGCTCAGCTACATGCTGCGCAAGCTGTATGCGTTGGTGTCTGGATCATGTTCTCCAGACAACCCAGATTCACCACAACACCAAGAGGTCCTCCTCCCGGGATACTTGTATGGCATGATCATTAAAGAACGCCTCGAGGAGGTTCTCAATCAAGTTCGTAATCAGATCGCCACAGATGTCCGCAGAGCTGAACCTCCACCCGACTTCTTGGATAGTGGGTTGCTGCTTAACTCTCTGTTATCAGAAATTCACGGTTGGTGCAGAGCGGTACATCACGAAAGTTATTCAGAAGGTCAATTGGGACATTGGCTCAAGAATGTCCAATTTCCTTGCGACTGGAAACTTGATTTCTCCCTCGGGTCTCGACTTGCAACAAGCCTCGGGTTTCACTATTGTCGCAGAAAAACTCAACTGGTCTCGCTATATCAGCCATTTTAGGTGCATACACCGTGGTGCATTCTTTGCAGAACTCAAAACAACTGCTGTGCGAAAGCTTCTCCCGGAAGCATGGGGTGAGTATATGTGTCTCAGCACGTCTGTATGCGGCCAGATAATCATCTTGACTAGGCTTTCTTTGTCCCGTCCACACACCTGACGGTTCCCCATGTGGCCTCCTGAACCACCTCTCCCGAACCTGTCGCATCATCACTACCCCTCTCGCTGTCACTCACATTCCCGGGCTCCTCGTCGCTCACGGCATGACCCAACCTTTCTCATCCTCGGTGGACGGTCGTAAAAATCTCTGTGTTCAGCTCGATGGCCGCGTTATCGGCTGGGCTCGGCCGGCTATCGCAAAACAACTCGCGGACAGCCTGAGGATATGGAAAACAGAGGGGACTAACAGGGTCCCACTCGATCTTGAAATTGGCTTCGTTCCAGAGTCGAAAGGTGGACAGTATCCTGGTTTGTTTTTGTTTTCTTCAAGGGCGCGGATGATGAGGCCTGTCAAATTCCTGGTCAATGGCAAAGACGATCAAGTTGGATCCTTTGAGCAGGTATATATGAATATTGCGGTGAAGCCAGATGAGGTCGAGCCTGGTGTCACGATGCACGTGGAACATGCACCGACGAATTTCCTTTCCATCCTCGCGAACTTGACGCCCTTTTCCGATTTTAACCAAGTAAGTTGAGCGCATATGATCAACCCGCGCATTCACTGACAAGTGCCATAGAGTCCTCGTAACATCTATCAATGTCAGGTACGTGTTGTCTACAAGATGTTGTGTGGTGATTCTGATCGTCGGGATTTAGATGGCTAAACAAACTATGGGGACTCCATCTACCGCTCTCCAGCACCGAACGGACAACAAACTTTACCGTCTCCAAACAGGTCAAACTCCCATCGTCCGGCCCCGTCTACACGATAACTATGCCATGGATGCCTTCCCCAACGGCACCAACGCCATCGTTGCAGTGATTTCCTACACAGGTTACGATATGGAAGACGCCATGATCCTCAACAAATCCGCTCACGAACGCGGCTTCGCCTACGGAACCGTCTACAAGTCACAGATCATCGACCTCAAAGACATGCATAGCGCATCCAAGTCGAATTCCGCCACTACGCTTCATTTTGGTCTCGGTCATGATATCAAGACGGAAGAAGGCGATCGCCAACACACGTGTGTGCCATTTGTGGACAGGGATGGGTTGCCTTACGTCGGTACCAAATTGGATGCAGGAGATCCGATTGCGGCGTACGTGGATGACACGACCGGCCGCACCAGGTTCGTGAAGTACAAGGGCGATGAGCAGGGCATCGTAGACCAAGTCCGGTTGCTCGGTACGCAAACCATTCTATTCAACCCGTACATCTCTACACAGCACTGACGTCTAGCAAAGGTTCTGATACAGGCGACACCGAACTCCAAAAAGTACACATCACACTTCGCATCTCGCGTTCGCCTGTGATTGGAGATAAGTTTTCCTCCCGTCACGGTCAAAAAGGTGTCTGTTCGCAAAAATGGCCAGCGATTGATATGCCCTTCACGGAAAGCGGGCTGCAACCCGATGTGATCATCAACCCACACGCTTTTCCGAGTCGAATGACGATCGGAATGTTGGTCGAGAGTTTGGCTGGAAAAGCCGGTGCTATGCACGGCCTAGCTCAGGATGCGACACCATTCGAGTTCGTGCACTTTTTTTTTACCAATCTCCTACGCAAACCCACACTGACCTGATTCGATATAGGTTCTCAGAAGAGGACAGGGCGATCGACTACTTCGGTGAACAACTCCTCGCAGCAGGATACAACTATTATGGCAACGAACCCATGTATTCTGGTATCACCGGCGAGGAATTCGCAGCGGACATCTACATCGGCGTCGTGTATTACCAACGTCTTCGTCACATGGTTCTCGACAAGTTCCAAGTACGAACGACAGGCCCCGTCGATGCCCTCACGCGTCAGCCCGTCAAGGTACGTTTCCTGCGCTTACGCTTACTTCTGCTTTCTGTCATGGGCTTGCATGGACTGACAACGGGCGCCGTGGGCTGAATAGGGTCGTAAACGTGCAGGGGGTATTCGTTTCGGAGAGATGGAGCGTGACGCGCTGATCGCACACGGCACCTCGTTCCTCTTACAAGATCGTCTCATGAACTGTTCCGACTACTCTACTGCATGGGCGTGTCGGACATGTGGTAGCATCATCTCGCTGGGCTACGACGATATCAGTCTGGGAGAGATATCGACGACTGACGCTATGAGAGCAGCAGGTCCCGGTGGAGAATATTGTAGAGTATGCCGTGCTGCTGCCGAGGAAGAGGGCGGGCGGGCGCGAAGAGCATTGGCTACCGGTCAAAATCCAGACAGAGGACCTGCCCCTGGGGTCGCGGTAGCCATACCTACTGCGCATGTGTTCGGTTCCTCCAGAAAAGGGGGCGACATGGACGTGGTGGCGGTCCCATATGTATTTCGTTACCTGTGTGCCGAATTGGCAGCCATGGGCATTGCGGTCGCGCTGGAGGTGCAGTAACCCAACGCGGCCGCTGGTCATGCCTCTGACGCTGAAGTCGCTTATTTCTTGCTCGATCGGGTTTTAAGACCATCATCGATGGTATTCGTTAATTAAAACCGACGCACAGCGGTAAGGAAATGATACGAACGCGATGGGAAGCTAAGCGGAATAGTGGATAGACGAAGTGGTATGATTCGACAACCGTATATAGTGAGACAAAATCACGAAGAGAATCCACAGTCCAGAGGCGAGAAGTTGAAAAAATCCGGGTATCTCAACAGGATTCGCTGGATTCCAGTGGTCTGCTAGCTGATGAGATGGAAAAAGCGGCATCTGCAGCGTTGAGCGGGGCTTCAGCTAGCTCTGTGCTACGGCAATTAAGCGATGGCTTATGCTGAACACCGAGTTCACTGTCTCCAAGAAACATTTCAACGATCGCTCTTTCCAACCCATTAGCACCAAAGTCTCGTGGAGGTGGCGGGGCAGGAAGGGCTCGCAAATCCGCCACGTCCCCGACGAGCTTACTGCGGGCCAAGAACATGTCCACGAGAATACGGCACTCGGCAGCACTCGTGGCATGCTCAAGCATCGTCCGCATCTCGCGAGCATGTTCAAGAATAGATGGTGCTGGTGAAGGTGTCTGTGAATCAAGCGGTGGTGCAACTTTCTGGTGCAGAGGAGAGGCGATTTTGGAAGACATGGACTGGGGTGCTACTGGAGGCGAAGGCGGGCGTCGTACTGCGGGTGTTGGAGTTGCGTCCGTGGCTTCGACACGTACGGGTACGGTTACGGAAGTAGCTGGAGGCGAAAGTAAGGTTGGCGAGGGCTTGATAGGTTGAACGAGTTGGGAGTTATCAATCTCCAAGGCTCTTTGAAATATCGCTGGAACACGAATGGAGGTCTTCAGGGGAACTTCTTCCATTCCAGCACGAGCCGGTGCTTCCCCTTCCATAGACTTACCATCCCAGGCAGGGAGTGGCTTTTGAGCATAGGATTGTGCTCGTTGACGAGGATATGTTCCTAATTGGTCCGCAGAACCACGTTCTGAAGAAGCTGCAGAGGGTGGACCAGAGGTGGGATAACGAGGTGGAACAGGCCGATTAGCAAGGGGGGAAAGGTTTGTCATGGACTTGCTTGAAGCATCCCCAGACCCAACAGTCATCTTGCGAGGAGGCTTGACAGTATCACTAGCCAAGGTAATTCTGGATATCATCTTTTGTAACCGACCAGATTTCTTGGGCGTCGTGGAGAGCGGAGAAAGGGAAATTTCGCTTGGTGTTAAATCTGGGGGACCCTCGGCGAGGAAAGCAATCAACTCCTTGGTGCTGGCCGAGAACCCTCGCTGCCGGTCATGTTGCTTAGGGGATACGAAAGGCTTCAGCTCTCCCATACCATCATCATCCGAACCCGCCATGATATCTTCCAGATCGAGTGACTCTCGACTGTGCGCTATAGTTCGTGTGCGCGGCGACCGGGAAGCATCGAGGTCCAGTTCCTGTGGGGGTGCCTTTCTCCTGGGTACAGAGCCGGAGGCTGGGCGTTGATCAGAAAGGGCAGAGTTTGACTCCGATAGCGTATGCTTGTTTAAAAACATGTTTGACACTGCTGTGGAGGAATCTGTCGTCGTTGAGGATGCCCGGACACGGGGAAAGGAGGGGACGGTATAGCCTGAAGCGGTTGCTGCGCTCAGTTGTCGAGGCCGTGAGGTCGGCGGTGGTTTCTGTGTCAAACGATCGTCTTCACTGCTGACGACAGAGCCCACACCACGGATAATTGGAGTTGACCCGCTCGTACGCTTGGCCTGCTCTGGGGAGGAATGGGATGGAGGTGTGTCGATGCCATTAGACTTTTCAGTGTTCAGAGGTGCTTTTTGCCGACCATTCGCGCGTGCTTTTTCTTTGTTCAACATCTGATACCGGCGGTGTCAACATGAAACCACAATAGTGTGGTGGATACAGAGTACGTACCTCCATGGTGCGCAGTCTGTCTGGGGTCAACGAAACCTTCATAGTCGACCCTGACCTCATCATGTCGTCAAACTCTTGGGAACGCGTATCCTCCTTGAAAGAAAAAGACAGAATTAGGGAAGCGGGGACGAGAAGAAATGGAAGGACAATGACATACACTAAAAGTGGGCGATATAGGAGACCTGTCACCCTTGCTCGCGAGGGACTGTTTTGTGTTGGCGCTCGCAAAGGAATCCACTTTTCGATGTCCGGGGTCGCTTCCATTGATGAAATCCTGTGAAACTTTATTATATAACATTTTGACAGTTCGCGACTTGTCGAGCGAGGGTCTAGAAGAAGCGGAGGCGTTATTGATGGACTCGGACGACAGGCGAGTACGGGATTGGTGGATGGATCCATTGCGGCGGAACGTGCCACCGACAGGCAAGGGGGTGCCATCATTCTCTTGTGCGACTGACATACTCCGCCTGGATCTTGGCAGTTTCGAGAGGGCCTCGATTTGGCCATAAACTTACAAAACAAAAATAAAAACGTCAATCCAAATATGATTAACAAATCCGACGACGCCCGGTACCCATTATATTACACTCACCTGCCATATTTTTAAAAAGCCCGTAAATGGAACTATCCTCACACAGCGCAATGAACAGATCCTGCCCATTTGCAAGCGCTCGACTACTGTCCCGAGCTGCGACGCGACCGACATTCGAAACGATATGTCTATGAAAAAGATTAGCACCATCACAGTGGTAGCAGAACCAACTGTGGCCCACTCACTCGCAGATTGACCTGGCACCACCATGACATCGACGTGACACCGCATCAGTAAAAATGGATGATCCAGTCGAGTCTGTAATTGGTTATGCTCACTCGATGATCGCAGTTAAATACAAAGAGGCCGGGGCGAGGAGCGTCTGCTTGGGGAGAGGAACGCCTTCTACGCTCATGCGCTGAAACAAGCGAGTTTCAGCATCCGAATTCTCGTCGGTGTCGCTCAGGGTCGAGTACGCTTCACATTTGAGACGAAGGAGCTGCAACGGTTGTGTTCGATGAGCCCGAAATACCCACACATATAAGGAGCCACACCCACCTCGAATGTCCATTGGAGGTTGAATGCACTATCCTCAACGACCACCAGAGACGAGCCTGATCCTGGTATACCGCCTGTACGTTCCCAGTATGCCCTGAGCTCCAATTCCGCCTCCAGCACGGCCTCCTTGCCCAAGGTGGTGGGCAACACCTTGTGGAGGCCAGCTCTGAGCTGCGTGGTCGTCAGTGCGCGCGCAGCACCGAGGATAGTATGCAACAGTTCGTCAAGAAACGCGTTGATAGAGTTGAGAGCGTCGGTCGAGAGCTTTGTTGGGCGCACGTCGGAGAGGATAACGTCCGCGGAGCGGGAAGAGATGTAGCATGGTGGAACTGGGAAGTCGTCGTGCATTACCGAACGCTTGCTGTCGTGTTCACCAAACGAGCCAGGCATTGTGCGCGGTGACCGAGCACTGTCGGTAGGAGTCGCGAGGGAAGGGAGCTGAATGTATGGAGTGGCTATCTTAAGCGATGCCCCCCGTTACACCTTGTCATTTTGGGCAGTATCAAATTCAGTCATCCCGGCGTGCTCCACATGCCAAAAAAACAGCAAAATAAAAGAGAAAAAAAACCAATCGTGTACTTGAAACATGAATGATTCTAGCCAATCAGCTCCCGATGGGAAATCACCTCTCCCGATCATAGGATCAACATCCTTTCCACTGTATCCTCCTCACCCATAACCATCAACTGCCGTTCCTCGGGTACACTATTCTCTCTTGCGACGGCTGCGACTTCACTTCTATCCGACTTCCCTTCCTTTGTTTCTTCTGTCGCAGAACTCGGCACTGCAGCGTCCACAGCCAGGGTAGCCGACACCGCATTCACGTGTTCTTCAGGGGTGGCAGATCCTGCTGCGCTGCTTACGGTAGTTCCAGATCCCCAAAGCGTCAGACCTCGCGCGGCACTCATCGTGATCAAGGTAGAGTCGAGATCATCCAGTTGTGGGTTCTTTGCAGGATACGACGAATGCGCCAACAAGAAGTCGTAGTCGTCACGTCGAGGGTCCGAGCTATCTGTGTCGTAGTTGATTGATTGGCCCGTTGGACGACTACGCATAGAAGCGTTCTGTTTTCTCATGTTGAGTTCAATTGGGCTAAATATATTCCAGAAGACCTAGAATCATAACATTGGGTGAGATCCAGAAAGGCGCGTTCCCAAGACACAGTGATACGTACCCATGGTCCCACGGTGGCATGTCTATCAGCAGATATTCGGCACTTTACGACACGTCTTGGTATCGCGCGGTGAGACGGAAGCCGCTGTGGCGGCGGACCCAATCGAGCTGGAATAGCGGGTACAATTGGCTGGCATGTTGGTTTGCGAATCAGAGGCTCCCTACGGTCCGTTTTCTGGTGTTGCACCTCGTGTTGCATCACCTCGACGGGCTTGTCAAACTGTTCGTCACAACCTGAGAACCTGACGTCAGCGGAAATCAGTCACTTGAAAGTCTTTTCACCTGAAAAGGGACACGGTAGAGGTCTCATCGTGTGTCTTTCAAGGTGTGCGTCACGTTCTTGTGCCACACCAAACTGCCTCTGACAGCTCGCCCAGCGACAAAGGAACGGAGCCTAAAGAATTTGGGGATATGTTGGCTGAGTCAATCCAATCCACGTAAGCACAACCATACCTGCGAGTCTTCTTCTCGAGCATGGTTTTGTAGATGCGCGAGCAGATTGGCAGCACAATTCAAGATGGAAACACAATTCAACCACCGACACCGCCGCTCTAATAACCGCGACTTGGATTCTTCAATCAACAACTGTTCAAGATGACTATATTGAACTGTGATAAGATGAGCTAGAGATCAGCGGAAGCGAAGAATGCTCTCATACGCTCTTCATCTTTCCCTACCCCTTCTAGGTCCGAGTCTATATCCTCTCCCATAGCGCGTTCCTTCATCTTGGTCGCTTTTTTGACATAAAATGGCGCTGGTGGGATGAGCACGTATACTTGCTGCTTCCGTCGTTTTCTGACACGTGGTGGTGTCACCAACCCTGCGTCAATTTCCATCACATCGACATCGACAGAGCGTCGCTTGAGGGAAGGCCTACTTTCGCCTTCGTCATTGATCATCTCGAGGTCGGTTTCGGGTGGCTCGGTAGGTACTGGCGAAATGGGTGGAGAAGGCAAGAAGAGTGGCAGCTGGCCATCTAGCGGGTGCTCACTTGCTTCACGTGGCAATTGTTCGAAACCTGGCGATACCGGCTCCGCATTACCAAGTAGGGGATGCAAAAGGTTGGAGTCCATATTCTCTTCGGCGGCGAGCGATAGAGGCGGGCTGTACATGTGCACATCTGCGTTTCCACCGTCAGCTGCAACGTTAACAGGCGGTTCTTCCAAGGAAAGATTCTCCAACAGAGGAGTATGGTTGGTGGTATTGGTGGGAGACACTGGCTGTGACGATGTGGCTGCGCTAGCGGAAGTCTGGATTGGGAAGGTGGGATCCTGTCCCTCTCCATTTACGGATTCGTCCGAATCTTCTAATGTGAGGTCAATCATGATTGGCCCTTCAATAACAGCAGCCTGTCCGTGTCCCTCTTTCAATACTGACTTCGTTGTCAATGGACTTGGGGAGGCGGCACGCTGTGACTCGTCCTGTACGTTCGGTTTTGCGGAGGGTATCGAGGGAGGATTAGCTTCAACGAAGCTTGTCGCTGCTGCAACTGCTGGAGGTATTGGAGAAGCCACGCGGGAGGGGGTGACCTCAGGTAGTTGGTCATCTTCATGGTTATTAGCTTTTTCCGTTGGCATTCCTCCCGTTTCTTGATGAGGTTTCGGCACCTTCTTCCCAAGCGAGCGCAGAATATCTCTCGCCAATGTCGACTTGTTCGCGTCTCTGGGCGTCTTTACGTTAGCTGGAACCTGTGACACATCCCGTTTAGGAGTTGCAGCCGTTGTCTGCGTCGTAACGATATTCGCTGGAGGCGTTGTTGACATACTCGTCACTTGTGCGGTGGAGAGCGCAGATTTTGTCGCCTGTTCTGCATAATATTGCAATTGTGCAGCGTACGGCCCGGATGTCTGCTCTGATGCAGAGTCGATGATCTTCCCTTCTGTGGTACTAGGTTTAGTCTCCTGTTGCATGGCAAGCATTGTTTGGACCAGGGAGGTTGCGGTCAGAGGTAGTGGTGTATTAACCATTGGCATATTTTTTGGGCCAGGAATCGTTGGCACTCGTTGCTGAGGTGTATTTTTGGGTGGTGGGCCATCAAGGGTAGGTCCTGATTGATTGACTTGCGCCACGGCAGACTGCCATACACCCGGAGGCAGAGAATTAATGGCTGCGTTAAACCATTCATCACTTATGCCAGACGCTCTCGCGTGATACCAGAAAGCTTTGAGTCGCAAAGTTCCGTTCTGTAGAAATGTTGTGAAAAAAGCGTCGAATATCGAACGAAGTGCTAACCTGGACGGCCATCTGAAAGAGTTTAATGAACGTCGCTTTATCCGCGCGAGGTTGTGGATCCCGCTGCTGTGCTTGCTCTTGCATTGGCTGAGGTGGTCGTGCTTGTGAGATCCAAGACAATGCATTGACAGGCAGGGAATCACGGACCTGTGAAGGTTGATTTTGTAGTTGAGAGACGCTAATAGAAGGTATGCGATCAGTTGACTGTGGGGGGACTCGTGGATGCGTTTGAGGCGGTTGGAGAGGTCGCTGAGACAGAAGCCGGGCTTGAGATTGCTGGGGGCGTCGTTGAGGCTCTAGCGGAGGTTGTGGAAGTTGTTGGGGCTGTGATTGAGGTTGCTGGGAATGCTGTTGAGGCTGCTGCGGAGGCTGCGGAAGTCGTTGAAGATGGGGTCGGGGTTGCTGAGGTTGGTGCTGATGCTGTTGAAGTTGTTGGGGTGGATTGTGAGGCCATTGGAGCTCCGAAATAGCTACTGGTCTTGAGACTGCTGTGGAAACGGATTGGGACTGAGATTCAACCGGCTTTGGGTGAGATCGAATAGGAAGGGGTTGGCCGGAGGGAGTCTTCGCTGGCGTTGCAGGGACACCATGGAGTGGCACTTGCACCTGAAAGGTAGAAGCAAGTGATGGTGTGTTCTGTGGTTGGTTATGGGCAGTAACAGGGGGTCGGGACGCAGTGGATTGCGACGGGAAACCCGGTTCGCGGTACGTCGAATTGGAGGAGCCAGTGCTCGGGCCACTATGAGCAGGTGCTGTCCCGATCCATCCCGCTGATGAAGTGTAGTATCCTGGGGCTGCCACGCTATCTGTTAGCGACTGAAACACCTTTTAGGCATCCGGTGTTGGACGCACCGGCCACGGTATCCGAGGGCGGCAGGGCAATAACTTGAGGATAACTACTCCAGAACTGTGAAGGTTGTTGAACCTGTATCGACTGAATGCCTGTCTGACGTGCTAGTGGGTTATGCACCCTAGATTGTGGCGGCACATTTTGCGTAGTATGCCATCCCATCTGTCCTGGGTCGACAGGGGCCTGGGAATGTGGCGCTGCACTGTGCTGAGGGGACTGGTGGACCGTAGGTGGGGGCTGGTAGTACCGGAAGACGCCTGGGCTAAATGATTGAGCTTGGTGAGCCTGGGGCGGAAGACTCCATTGGTACTTGGCAGGGCGGCGTTGCTGTACTGTTTGAGGCGGGTGGGAGGTAGTTGTAGGGGCTGGCGGGGAATACTGAAACAAAATCGAGTAATGTGAGTGGACGCATAGTGAGGCTAACGAAGTGACATTACTGAAGGATGAGAATGTGATTCCGGCACCTCCACGAGGGTTGCGGTTGTCGGCAATATGACCTCTGACCTCTGACTCGGAACATTGTTGGTAAACTGGACCGTTTCAGAACTATCGATATATGGTCAGGGACTGCTCAAGTCTGACAAGAAGATACCTACAGTCCCGGTTGGTTCCTTAACTGCACCAACATATCTCTGCCATCGAACTCAGTTTCATCACGTGCGGAAGAGGGAAATGACTTACTCCGCTTCGCGTCCGTCATTTACGCGTTTCTCGAGCTGACCAACAAGAAAGTTCTTGTGCGCGGCTTCGTTGTTCATCTCGAGCCTCTGAACCATCTCCTTGACTTCCTGAATCCGCTTCAGGTTTGCTTGGTATGCCTCTTGGGAGATCACGTCTGAGGCATTGATCATTGAAGATGCGGCAAGCGAGATGGACAATTCTTTCTGACTTTGATCACCGGCGGGAGAATCTTTACCGCCATTGTCCATGACGGTGGATGTCAGCGTCGATGAACAGCGTTACAAACCTGACCCTTATTCCAAGTGCGTTATGTCACGCGTCTGCGTCACACTTCCCACGGTACCATGTCTCTCATCCGCGTCCCGCCTCATCGTCTGGTCCGTGCATTTGCTTCGGAGGCGTCGTTCGCAGCGCCCACCGCCTCGGCGTACCGCGTGTTTGACAGGACCGCAAAGCGAACACAAAAGGATCGTGCAGCCAGCAGAGACGGAGGTGCGCGAAGCAGAACTGTAGACTATGTCCGAGACGAAGTTGCAGACAGGATGATGGAGCGCTTGTTGGTGATGTGTCTATATAGTTTGTGGCGTAAAAACACGGGCTAATTACTTGGCTGTTGAATAGGATATCAAAAGGAAGTTCGATACCATCGTCGATCTTGGCTCTGGGCCTGGACATTTCTCCAAATTGTTGGAACCCGACAAGACCCGCAAAGTTATCATGATAGATTCGAGCCGTTCGTGCTACCAATACCATATGTTCTGTGCTTAACTTTGCGTCATCACAGAACAGACGCTTAACAGGGACCCGGATGATGAGTTTGAAGGTATATCGTGGAGTTGTCATGCTCCTCGTATCCATTAACTCGAGATTTCAGTTCAGCTGGAGCGGGTCCAAGGAGACGAAGAGAATTTACTTGAGATACTGCCGCGGAATTCTCATGAAGCAATTGTTTCTTGTCTCAGTCTCCACTGGATCAATGATCTACCAAGTGTGTCTTTGGGATTGTACATCCAACCGCTCTCTGATACCCTCTTCATCCTCCCTTGTTTCTAGATATCCTGGTTCATATCAAAGAAACTTTGAAGCCAGATGGTTTATTCCTAGGTGCAATGTTCGGAGGAGACACACTCTTTGAACTTAGATCAGCCCTTCAACTCGCGGAGGTCGACCGCGAGGGGGGAATATCTCCACACGTATCACCCATGACAGGTCTGAGAGTCTTACTGCCTACGATTTGAGGTCATGACCTACCTACTCAGATATTAAGGATGTTTCAAACCTTCTCAGTCGCGCAGGATTTACACTGCTCACGGTTGACACAGATGAAGTGCGTGTCGGTTACCCCTCGATGTGGGAGCTCATCGAGGATCTAAAAGATATGGGTGAGGGAAATGCCATCCTTGAAAGGTCTGTATTCCATCTGGTTTTGTTTGTGGATCCCCACGAATGGAGGATTGTTAATCAGGCGACACATCATGCATCGGGACACCTTGGCCGCAGCCTCTGCCATCTATCAAGGTAATGTCGAACTGTCCTTTCAATTCCCGTATATATTCACTTGTTCACGTACAGAACTGCACGGTAATGAAGATGGTTCGATCCCGGCAACATTCCAAGTAATATACATGGTACGTATTCATCCTTCGTCCATAACCATCGCCCTCTCCCTTAGCTTATCCTTCCCTCACTAAGATTGGATGGAAACCTTCATTGGCCCAAACCAAACCTCTCGAACGTGGTTCCGCGCAAACCAGTCTCAAAGATGTCCTTTAAGTTAGGGATTGCTAGCACGATGGGGACGCGTACTTCGCTACGTGAACAACATTATGCATCATGAAATTACAGTATGGTGGCATGGTGAATTACTGGACGGTTCATATGACTGTACAACCTCGTATGTCATGTGTGCTCGGTGTCTGACCCTACACGCTGTACCGTAATGGTGGGTACAGTATCGATTGTTCTCAACCACCGAGATCCCACGTAGTTCAATGAATTTCCTGGGATCGAGCCAATTCACATTGAAATTCCCTCACTCGTCGCATGCAACTGCATTCAGACAACGTTACCAGGAAATTTTAATCTACACCTTTCAGGCTCTTAAAGTACAAGATATAAATGCTGGAGATACCGACATCATACCCCTCTCCTTTTTTCTATCGAGCGACACGAAGAACACATGCTTCATGAACAATAGATCATCATCAGCCGGGCTATTACAATTCTACACTGGCTATGACCAACATAGAAGCACAAGAAATCAAGAAACGCAGTCTGCCACAGTTGACACATCCAGTAACTGATAACGAGGGCATTATTTCCGTAATTTGGCTCACCTGCCGTGAAGAAATTCCTTGACCGTTAGTCACTGGAGGAACACACGTTTTAAGAACTCTTTGAGGTCCTCAAGTGTTCGTTCGCATGCCTCGTGTCCAGCTGATCTGTAGGATCTGAAACTTAACCCTGCTGTGCCCAGTTTACCCTCGCCTGGTGTGTAGCCGCTCGGCGGAATTAACATCGAAAGTGTCAGATTCTCAAGAGCGGGTAAACCCAAGTCGTTCGTGAGTGTTCCGCTCGCTCTCTGGCCCAAACTATAGGGCACGACAGTATCAGCAGTCCCGTGACACATGAGTATTGGTGTCGTGGTCAAGTGGGGGGAAGCCATCTGAGAAAACTCGTTAGTATTACCCCGCGTTTGACAGGGAGTAAGGGCAACTTTTGGAAACATATCCTGTAGTGGGATCCAGCCGCTCAACACCGCCACTCCACCGAGCTTCCAACCATATTTTCCCCCGAATAGTCCGTCCTCCCTTCGGGCCGTCAGTCCTACTAAAAGCGACATGGACCCGCCCTGACTGAATCCACCAATTACAATGCGTTCAGCCGGTATACCAGCGTTGATCTCGTCCTGGATATATTTGTCGATCGTGCGGGCAGAGTCGAGCATTCCGTCACGATCTTCGTGCTTGTCTCCCAAATCCCACGAGGGCAGATCGAACCAACCAGGCATCACAAAGCCACGGTTGGCAGTGATGCTGCGGCTTGGAGCATTGGGAAGCAACCACTTGACGTGGGGTAACTCGTTTTTGATCATTTCCACGATCCCAAGCCAACCACTGCCACTGTCACCAAGACCCTGTTAAGCAGAGGTGGATATAAGAAACGCCAGGGGGGCGAAAACGCGAGGCTGATGGCGAAGAAAGCATACATGCAAGAAGATGACAGTTGCAGTGTGTTTTATGGAAGGCCTGATGACCTCGAAGGGTCCCCTGAGAGAAGGAATGACTCTAGTCGCCATGATCGACGATTCAAGGGAATGATTTCGACGAATCAATGGGGAATAAACCGCAAAGAAGACTGCAAGAAATACTGCGATGAAGGATGCCCTGAGGACGGAAACGGGCATGCACATGCACCCATCCTAAGCAATTCATGTACCTCTCGGCTCAAACCGGCCGCCGGCTATCCCACTCGCCAAATCGCCAAATCGCCACCGTGTTTGCATCCATGGACACACACACCCTAGTTGATGCCGCCGGTCAGCCAAAAACAGGACAGGAAGCAGAGTCATCAAACCCTCAGGGTCTCTCCAAGAAGGCACAAAAACGTGCCGCAAAAGCCGCGAGACTCCACGAACTCAAGCTTGAACGACGCGCACGCGAAAAGGTAGCGAAGAAGAATAAACGCCGTGAACGAGTCCAGGCCATTGCAAACGGTGAACTTGACAAAGACACCTCTCGAAAAAGATGGAGGGCAGGTGGTGGGGGCGAGGCGGAAATATTTAATGCGAGAGTCGTAGTCGATCTGGGTTTTGACGAGCTGATGTCAGACAAGGTGGGTGTTTCACTTTGCACTTGTCTCCTCCACGAGGTGATTCCGCCAAGCGTAGGAGATCAATTCTCTTACTTCTCAATTGGCCTATACGTACAGCGCAAACAGACGTGCCGCGCACGCATTCTCGGTACTAATATTCACCTCGCTTAATGGCAGAACCAAACAAAGATTAGATGCCATAAATGATGCTGGCTACAGAAGGTGGTCACGGACGGTGTGGTGGGAGGAGGGCTGTGACCGATTGTGGACAGAACTCCCTCGATCACTCGGTGAAGAAACGGATAGGCAGGGCAGTACAGCGCTGCCGGCTCAAACCGATCGCGAGAAGATCGTTTATCTAACCGCCGATTCCTCGGAGGAGTTATTCGAGCTCAATGAAGGAGAAACCTATATCATCGGTGGAATATGCGACCATAATCGTTACAAGGTCAGTGCGCAAAAACCTTTGTGCGTATCCATTACACACGATGGTCTAACTGAAGAGCGATCACAGAATCTCTGCTTGAACAAAGCTATCGACTCGCAAATCCGTCATGCCCGCCTCCCAATCGGCCGTTACATCTCACTTGCCACCCGCAAGGTGCTCACCGTCAACCAGGTTCGTTTCCCAATTCATACACGCAGCGGTTCATATCGTTTGCAAGCCCGGAAGAAATACTTGAATCTATCCGTCCTTCCATGCTTCTGTGATCCTGCTGACACCGTGCTTAATGCGATACTGCTCGTGTGAACAGGTCTTTGAAATCCTCTTGAAATGGATTGACACTCGGAATTGGGAAGAAGCGTTCTGGGCTGTTATACCGAAAAGGAAGTTTCAAGGTGAGCGACGGGATCAAGGTGGAGGGAGGAGGAGCGGGAACACGGAACGGGACGATGACGGCGGACGTGGCTCCGACACTGACGACGATGAGGGGATGCATGCCAAGGGTGAAGCAGAGGGCAGTGGAATTGAGACTTCGGAGCAAGAAGGGACATCCGGCCCATTCAGAGGGGAGAAAAGAGAATCAACATGATTGCGCAGTATACATAATGCACCTCCCACTAATATGCTGACCGTCAGAAGCAGCCTAAGGATGTATTATGAAGATCGCGAATATGTGCCCCATGGCTGAGTTGGTTACAGCGTCCGACTGTTAAGTGACTATCGGAAGGTCGTGAGTTCGAGCCTCACTGGGGCAGTAAATTTTTGTTTGGACAGTTCTCACCAGTTTTGAATTCACTCGGCTTCCCACCTACTTTGTCCCGCAAATCAATGGTGTATCAGTTATAGGTTTTTTGGTAGATTATTGCATCGACTGTTATATAATACCAATACGTCTGTCGTGCGTTCATGGCAGCTCAATTTCCCTCTCTCGCAGCCATCTTCATCAATGCCTCAGCTTCGAGCATACACTGGCCTGGCCCGCCGTCGTGGGCGACATCTGTGGAAGCACAATCGGATCCTTTTTACTTTGAGCGCTTGTACTGCATCCCGTGTACCAACTAATACCACTATTAAGACTGATACATGGTGGCTCAACGGTGTTCAACTAGAACACGAGGTAGAGATACACGCACAGTGGTGTACAAGAAGAACCCCCTATCCAGCCCACATCTCTCCCAGGCAAGCTCCCGCGGCGTGCCTATCAAAGATGACATGACATTCACCCCATATCCCCATCCTTTGCACCAGGATCTGGAGGGACCGGTGACGTCGATTGTGTGACGGTCATACCCAACGGGCGAAACGTCACTTTCATCCGTTTGGGTGGGTCATCGCCGGGTTTCATCGCGGCGGCTCGACCACTAACAGGTTCGTCTCTTTTTTGGGTGCCGAGATCGGCGCGCTTGGGTTTGCTGGCGAGACGTTCCAGCAGTTCGTCCTCGTCATCATTTTCTCTCCGCCGTTTTTCGGACAACCGTATAGGAGGTAATTGGGATTTGGGGTTCGGCTTGGTGGATGGTTCGCTTAGCGAGGGTGAGGAAGGGCTCCCTTTCTGGCGCAGGAGCGATTCTAGAATGTTGTCATCCTCTTCATGGGTGCGTCGTCGGGGAATAGATGACGGTCGAGAGATTTGGCGATGCGCTAGCCGTGGGCTTGGCGGTACATCCATGGAAGGAGAAAGTGGGGTGGGTGAGTTTTCCTTGGAGAGAGCTTTTGATGGAGTAACAGGAAGGGATATTTCTGGAGGGGACGGGGGTCCAATTTCCTCCTCATCGTCGTCGCCATAGTCCAGGAGAGATGGCAGGGGAGGTGTACGAGGAAGGACAAGACCTTGAGGGCGTGGGAGTTTGGAAGGAGCGATAGGGATCCGTCGTCTACGTCTAATCGCGTATAGTGGGGAACCCGCGCGACTTGCAAGGGCCGCTGAGCTGATGAATGGAGGTGCCGCGTCACCTTCATCGTCATCACCGTTGAAGTACTCTTCTTCTTCGGCGTCAATACTACGGTCTACGCGACGCGGATTGGTGGAATTTCTGTGAAAAATTAGCAAGCACGCTCTCTAGCCCCCGCTCTAGACTTACCGGTCGTTCCTGGCTTCCTCTTTGGGTAAAGGCTCGACATTGATCTCCCAACGACGAATGAACGCAGCGAAGCGTGGGCCACCCAATCTTGTTTCGCTGAGCTTTCGGACAAAGTCTCCATGAACTGTCATACAATGGCTAATCAGGTCTTTTATGTTCTCCTGCAAAGAGTGGAATGAACTTCGATGTGAAATAGTGAAGACATCCAGCTTACCCGTCGCATGTGCTCAAACAACTCTTGACACGATGCACTAAGTAGGCTGTCCCGATGTGACTCTTGCAGGGTGAGTTCCAGGATGGGCTTGAAGACATCAAGTTTCATAAGGTGAGCGAGAAAGTTCTTGTTGTTGATCTTAAGGCATATTCGGAAAAATCGGAATGCAGCTATAATTAAGGCAGAGCTGAGGCATCAGATCGTAGAACCTTCACAAAAACCTCTACCAACCTAGACGAAGGTGCTTATCTCGAGCGCCGAGTAATGTAGCCACGCGAGCGGATATATTCGAGGAGAGCATGTAGAAATGGCTTCGAAAAGCATGTTGTTGGGCGAAATTGCAAAGTAAGTCGGATAAGTATAGGAAAAGATTAGTCTTCTCTCGCGAGAGCTTTAAAGCCGGATCTAGAACAATTACCTTAAATTCGCGTTCCTGATGTCGCAAAATGTTTGCGTACCTGTTTGCTTCCTGTAATCTGGTATATCGCTGTATGGTCTGAATAGGACCTCTAGGCAATTCTTGTAGAAATAGTCTAGAAACCTCTCAGTTCCCGGATCATCTTTTGGGCGAGCCAAAATCTTCGCGTTGATCGCCGCCTAGGTCCAAATGTCAGTGGCATGTTGGTGAGTCTAGGAGGAACACCTACAGGTGTCGCACCAGGACCGCCAATGTTCTGTGAAACATCTAGCAGAGCTTTCAGCGCGTCGCCAATCTGACACTGCACTGCCACGTCCCGACTCTGGACCATGACTCGACACATTAGTTTCAAAAGTGTCTCTGCCTTGTCAGCTCCTAACCGACCAGCCTCTTTCTCTCTTTCAAGAGCAGCGGCCTGTTTGCATACATGTCCGCGAACGCCATGCAGGTCGTGATCAAGCAAGATAGCCATGATCTCGCCTGCAGAGCTGACCACACCCTTCGACGTCTCTTCCTTTTCAGGTAACGAAAATGCCCATTGGACAGCGAACAAAATCCCTCGGTCAACCAGTGTTCGAAAGAGTGCCAATCGTGCAGGTAGCTGGACATTCTTGCCCATTGCGCAGAGCTGTTGAATGAGTGCGACAACCTCACGACGGAATGCAATGTCGCTTTCAGTGAGGTTGCCTGCAGGACCGAATGAGAACTGCGTAGCCGTCCGCATTCCGTGTCCATTTGGAATCTTTTCATGAGGTTTCCTCCCAGGGCCTTTTGACCCCCCCTCCTCGTCCTCGTCCTCCGAACCCGTTCTAGGACCAGCAAGCACCTCCTCACTCACATACAACCTGACTATGTCGTGGAGGAAGATGGGGTCGTTTTGAATGTGATTGATGATATCTATTTGGTTGAAGATGATGCAAGAATTCAAAACGTTGAACGTTGAATCATCGAGCGCGCGTGCAAGTACGACATCCTTGAGGAACTGGAGGCGGTAGGTATGATGCACCTTCTTCCGGATAAGGTCATCTCGTATTTGGATAGGTTGGTGGAAGTGTGTATTGACGTGGAGGAATTCACGGTAGTTGGCCTTGTGTGTGGGAAACTCTGGGTCATCTATGTCGCCGAGGTCAAAATCGCAGAAGGTGTGAAGAGAGCACAGCGTACACTCAAGCATTCCGACCACTCCAAAGAAGATGTCATCCTCGAGTATATGCTCGTAAATCCCATGGTCGTTCATCATCACTGCAATAATAATGTTAATGACGTTAACGAAACAAAATCTTGCACTTACAAATGGTTTGCATTAGACTACATAGGGCATGCAGGTTGTCTAGGCTCTCGAGATCTTCTGCCATGTTAAGGACATCGATGAGGGCCTTGATGTAGTGCTTGCATTCTCGTCAACATGTGGCCCGAAAGCAAGAATATATAGGACTGTAAAACACGGCTCACCTCGCGCTGTATGTACTCGCATATCTTTTCCTTGACTGCTTGACCCCTCGAAAGGGTTTTGATCGCGCCCTCGATATCTTGTATGTTGCCGAGCTGAGGAGTGGGCAGATGACCAGTGCGGATAATATTGACAGTGGTTGCAGAGTGCTCGCCACCTGGCGATGATGAGCCAATGCCCTGATCTTCTGGGTGAGATTCGGATGAGATATGCATTAGTCAGAGAAATAAGAGAGAACGGAACGAGGCGTGGGCTGAGGGCAAAACGGTGCTGACCTCCGGAATTCAAGTGACGTTGGACCTCTATAATGAAGTTCCACACCTCCGCGCATCCTTCGGCGTCCTGGAAGCTCAGGGCGTAGTCGGCTCCGTTAGGTTCCGTCCATACTATCAGGCTCTCTATAGGTCGTATGAGTGCCGAACAACATGGATAATAGGTCGTAAAATCCCCATCCAAAATGCATGGAAGAGTATGCATACCTTGTTGCCGCTGGTATACGTCATTGGAGCGGATGGCAGTCGAGAGGATGATCTTGTTAAAGTCCAGCTCGGAACGGGCGACAAGGTACGCTTGGTTGGCGTCGTCGAGCTGGCCAGCGCAGTACGCGGTGCCTTGATCAACCCATCGAGAGCCAACGAGTTCGTAAACCTTTGAAGAAGATGACAAGTGTCGGTCAGAGTAGGCGCTTGATGAGGTCATGCAAATGGCGGGTACAAATGAACAGGAGGAACGCGTAGGCATTTTGAATAAAAGGGAGGGTTTTCCCGGGGGAGTTGAACACGTTGCAGGCATGACAGCTCTGCCGTTATGAACATGATGGCAAAGCGGGGGCCGGTATGGGCCTAATACCACGAATGAGATGGGAAGGAGGAGAGAAGCTCACCTTGACACGTTTTAGTTCTAATGAAGACTCGGGCGACTGCTGCTGGGTGTCTTGCTGGGTGACGGCTGGGTCCACGGCCTCGACCATTGTGATGTGGTCATCCTTGACGTGGTCACCAACGTGGTCGATGTCGCCAAAGATGTGGTCACGAGAGTGTTGGAGTGTCATATGAGCAGCAGGGTCGTCCAAGGCGGTGTCAGACTGCGCGAGACAGGCGAGCTCGAGCTCGAGGGCTACTTGATGGTCGTGTGTGGGCAAGACAGCGTGGTGGGAGGGTGATAAGAGGTCATGGTCGAGGATGTCGGTGTCGGTGTCGTGATGGGACGTAACAGAAGACGATGGCGCAGTGCCCACGTCGCTCATGACACCCCAGACGGCGCTTTCTCTGTAAATTTCGACCGCCAGATCCCACCTGCAGAATCCGCGAGAGCTGCTTATGAGGCAGTTCTGGTCCAAAGTCGTGTCGTCCTTTCAACGTCAAACGAGACCACTCGTGAGAATATCCAATGGCCGGTTACATCCGTGTCCACAACGACCACCGCCCTCGTCCTCGTCTTCGTCGCCGTGCTCAACGGTTCTCCCCTGTCGCGCGGCCAAGGTAGATTGTTGTCAATACGACTGAACACACTCGTCAACACCGGGGAACATTGGATCCTGACGCGTTTGTTCCCCACGACATCTCACATGAACGGTTCGCAGAGCTGTCCCTGGATCTGTCCCGTCTGAGTCGCCGTTTCGTTCCTCGATGCGGGGTAAAGTGCCGCTATTAGCCTGTATTTGATACTCTCTCGTGTTGTGCAACCAGGGCCAGAGGTCTAATTCTCTTAGACTGGTTCTGCACGGGAAGGGACTTATCTTTAATTATGTAATTTAAATTCACTTGAAATACCATTTTTACTCGGTGACGTTTGCGTTGTTTCCCTCGTCTCGTCCTCGTCCTCGTCCTCGTCCTCGCCGATACCCTCTGCCTCAAAATGACCAGGTCGACGATGATGCTCACTGCCGCCGGCATTGCCGCCGGCAGTATCGTTGCCTACGCTGTGTACTTTGATCACAAGCGGAGAACGGACACCACCTTCCGCAGACAACTTCGTATGCCTGTTTTTATTCCGCTGCCAGCACAAGATTGAGTCGTTGTGATCTAGGCAAGGAGAAAAAGCGCGTCGAAAAGAGTCAGACACCTTCGGAAGCATCAGCAAGTACCGGAGGTGTCGATCCAAACGAGCTCATCAGCGCTCTGGAGAAAATCCGGGACGAACAAGTTCCCACTGACCACGAAGAGAGGCACCAGTATTTTATGACGCAAGTTAATATGGGAGAGACGATGAGTGTGAAAGGTGCGTCGGGTCGAGTCGAGTCGTCCCGAAAGGGTGGTGATTACTTACCCGTCAACAGGGCCCGCTTTCTACATGCCCGCCGCATTGTGCTTCTACCGCGCGATTCGGGTATACCCTTCGCCCCTTGAATTGATCATGGTCTACGAAAAGAGTCTGTCTCCGCCTGTATTCCAGGTTAGTCATCATTGTATGTTGTGCTACTCCATACACTGATTATCGGTATCGCAGCTTGTAATGCAACTCGTCAACTTGGACGTGAGTTCACCTCTCTTGTCCGAGGGGAAGGGATCAACCTCCATTCCTGACGAAGATGACGAGTTGAGCCCCTCGGGCCCACCCTCGGAAGCGTCCTCGCAGGAGTGGGACAAGGTCACAGACCCAGGCACCCAGACGCCTGCGATATGACTATGAGTGATCTTACACACGACTTTGAACGTGCAATGCACGCTGCTGTACGCTGTGTAGTCGCCATCGTTCATGTACCCCCGACCCTCGTTGTCACCCCTATAATCTCTCCTTACCTTTCCTATCCGTTGTCGGTGCGATGATCTGATATGAATGTTTTTTGCTTTGGATGCACTTGAACTATTGCCCCCTGCTTGAAACGATCGTGCCTGCAGGTGAAGTCTCGCGCTGAAGGTATGCCTTACTATTTGAGAGGAAAAGGCATCTGAGCTAAATAAGAAACAGGTTATTACAACTGTTTCCCCCGCAAAGAGATGAATGTTGCTGTTCAAAATGTCGACGTTCCTCAGGTAGCTGGTGGGCAGTCCACCGGTGCAACCATGCGCAAGAAAGTCGTGGTTTGCACCAAGGATTTTGAACCAGGTGACCTTATTTATAAGGTAAGCATTGCTTCTACCGACGCTCAGTCTTGATGTATTTCGCTTGCAAAATCAAAGGAGGAAGCCATCGCCACCGCTCTTGACGCGGATCTTCAAGGCAAAGGAACTCACTGTAGTCATTGCTTGCGTTCCATCGAGGGGGATACAGCCGTCCGTCCTGACTCTGACCGCTTCAACTCCGTCTATTGCTCGAAGGATTGTCATGTCAAGGCTAAGATCTACTCGCAAGGCATACTTTTCACGCTCGATCCACCCCTACCGGAACAGCTGATCCCAGAAGCCGCCAACTTTTCCAGGGACGAGAGAGACCGTGCTCAAGCTGCGTTCGCGGAATACATCCAAAAGTGTGGCAAAGCTGCGCCCGAGCTGATGGCACGTGTTATTGCACGCCAAGTCTCCATCGAGACGGCGCAAATGATAACGTCCATGGGACAGTCATCGTGGGTCAACCCCAATGTAGTGTTGACGGACGGTGGAGACTATACGTTCAATGACCATCTCGAACGATTGCGCTACCTTGACGTGGCTGCCTCTGAGGAGGGTGGCAAGTTATTCAAAACTGTACTGCAACTTGCAATTCCTGGATTGGAGCACCTCGCGACCGAGGAACGGCTCTCGGTTTATCTTGGCATGATGGCATACAATGCGTTTGGTGTCTGCATTGAGGGCGGAAGGGATGATAAGGTAAATTGCAGTCATTGGTTGTGAACACGTGCTTACGACTTGTATAGCCCACACCAACGGCGAGGCCTGAAGATGTGGAGAAGACGCGAACGCCGTATGGTACCCAAAAGCAGGTTGGAGCTGGGTTCTATTTCCTATCGTCCTACGTACGTATTTCCACGCATCTTGTGTGAAGTTGATGTCGACGCCACATCCCTCATATACAGCTCACCCACTCGTGCGACCCATCCGCTCGGCCGTCCTTCAACGGTACATCCGAACTGCATCTCATCGCCACTTGCGCTCTCAAGGCAGGAGACCAGATTACCGTTGCATATGCCGACGTCACTCAACATGATGATGAGAGCGTACAGGATTGCCGTCGCCGGAGACGGATGGAACTAGCCCGAGGATGGGGATTCGCCTGCACGTGCTCTCGGTGTGCCTCGGAGGCTGGTCCCGGTGATGAGGCCGACAGTGAGCCCAAGGACAAGTCCAAAGTGTCCGAGGTCGTGTCGAGGCTCGAGGGCGTATAGAAAATGCCGAGCACACGAGCACGCTTGGATTTCAAAGTGTGATCTATTTCGAATCCCCCACTCGATCACTCGATTTACACAGATAGAGATTAGTTCACGAGGATGCTCGTTTTTAATGACCGCGACGTTCCGTTTGCCCGTCTCGTCTTCTCTTCGACCGTCATGTTCTGCATTTGCGCTTGCTTTATTGACGTGTACGAGTTGCATCGTACCTCAGTTTTCGTGTCTATTTTGCATCATCACAATACGTTCTTCGCTCTGCATCTCATGTTGAATCTCAAGCTATGTTTCCGTTGACTCGAAAGAAGAGTTGTTTGTTGCACACAATGTTTGGCAACTGTGAGTCTGGAAAGAAATAAAGCCGGAATCGGGGATCATCGATCATCGATCATCGATCATCCCACGAGTGTACGTACATGGTCAGGCCAACGCAGTCATGCAACATGACTAGGCGATAGCGCTGCTTGGCCATCCCGATGATTCACACGACCATGATAGTTACAGTACTGTATTTCGTGACCGATACGCGCTGAGTCGATCATCTTGGACTTATAGATGCATGTAGACGATGGATGGGAGTGCTATAGACCACGTTGAAGTTGGGTCCATACAACAATCAGCACTTCAGCGCTCAGCTCAGTAAACACTGATGCGGCTCAGGGGCCATTTCACCGGTTTCCATCGCAACTAATCGGACAAGCCCTTCTGACACTTGGCTTTGAAGCTGTCCAACGTGACCACATAAGCATTATTGATCGTCTAAACAGTCGCCTCGTTACTGTGCTATGCAGCGCTCAAGCACTAGCACGCGGTCATTGACGTCGACAGCTACTAGCTCAGACAAACCTGCAGATTATGTGTACTTTGAGCGCAGCTCCACCGGTTTCTCTGACGATACCATCCCGCGAGCCAAAGCTGCGCAACTGAAGCTCGAGCACTTCTATAAAGTTGCCGTAGATGCCGCAATCGAACGAAACACTAGGTACGCACTGTTGACAACGTCACGGTCAACATGAGCAATATGTTGATATTGTACTCGCAAGGCGCGTAGAGCTGGAGAGAAAGCTTCAGGCAGACGTCATGATGTCGGACGAGAGGAAGATCCGCCATCTGCAGCAACTAGGGAAGAAAGAATCAACATTTATTCGCCTTCGACGAACACGTTTAGGTCTAGCCGACTTCAGGACGGTCAAAGTGATCGGGAAAGGCGCATTCGGTGAAGTCGGTGCCAGTTTCGTAGTACACCCTGTCGCCTCATTCTGATTCCGTGTGTAACGTAGGTTCGTCTCGCCCAGAAACTCGATACCGGCAAGATCTACGCGATGAAAACCCTCAAGAAAGAGGAGATGCTGAAGAAAGACCAGGTACGTGCCATTCTTGAGTAGTAGCCAGACATCATCTGAGTCATTACACGGCTACACAGCTAGCTCATGTCCGCGCTGAGCGCGACGTCCTCGCAGAATCCAATTCTCCTTGGGTTGTACAACTCTTTTATTCTTTCCAGGATGCTCAGACGCTATATTTGATCATGGAGTTTCTTCCCGGCGGAGATCTCATGACTATGCTTATCAAGTATGACACTTTCTCGGAAGACGTCACTCGTTTCTATATAGCAGAGTGTACCCTCGCCATCGAGGCAGTTCATAAACTAGGCTTTATTCATAGGTGAAGAAATTTCTCTTCTCCTGGTTCAATTCACTCATCTATAAATGTTCGTTTGCAGAGACATCAAGCCTGACAATATACTGATAGACAAAGATGGTCACATCAAACTCTCCGATTTCGGTCTTTCGACGGGCTTCCACAAACAACACGACTCCAGTTACTATCAGAGGCTATTGGATTCAGCAAGCAATACTCAATCACCCGCTACTGCGGCGCGGAACAGCGTCATGGTGAACGCCATTCACTTGACCATGTCCAGTAAGGATCAAATTGCGACTTGGAAAGCGAACCGGCGCAAGCTGGTATTTGGCTCTTATCAGCATCCCATTAGCACTGATCCAATACAATTTACAGGCATATTCCACTGTTGGTACACCAGACTACATCGCACCGGAAATATTCCAGCAAAAGGGATACGGAAATGAGTGCGACTGGTGGTCGCTTGGGGCAATCATGTTCGAGTCCCTGGTTGGGTATCCACCATTCTGCTCAGAGTCGACACACGAGACATATCAAAAAATCATGCAATGGCAGCATTACTTGGCGCTCCCGGATGATGTTCACTTGAGCCGTGAAGCTGAAGACTTGATCCGCAGGTAAGAGGCGTAGACTCTTTGCCCCGGCATATTGTATTGACAGTATGCTAGGCTTATGACTTCTCCAGACCGCCGGTTGAATGCAGATCAAATCAAGAGCCATCCATTCTTCTATGGAGTTGATTGGGACTGCATTCGCCGTATCGACGCCCCCTTTGTACCCAACCTACGCTCGATAACAGACACCTCTTACTTCCCCACAGACGAGATTGATCAAAGTCCTGCGGAAACCCCTGCCGCGAGCGCGGGTGAGGCACAGAAAGATCTTGCTTTCCTCGGGTGCGTTGACAGCCTTTCATGCGATGATCTAGCTGAGATCGCGGTTCAGATATACTTTCAAGAGATTTACTATCTCATCTCATGCTTTTTGAATTTTCATCTAGTTTGATGTATGTAAACGTGAATCCCGAGACGGGAAGGGTTGGGCGATATGTGACTTAGGTTCCGCTATGATAGAATATCTTGGATCTGTAGCTTATTGGAACATCTCTGCGCGGTGTCATTTTACAGCTTTCTCGTGTGCTACTTATGAATTACCTGTTGAATATCAGACAAGCGATCCCGGACCTCGAAAATTACATGGAAGTATAGTAATGAATCGATTCAGTAACAACTATGTTATCATTCGCGAAAAGCTGGAGCACAGACTCGGCTTTAGTTTCTGAACTTGTGCTGTAACTTAATTTACCTTCAGGTTCAAGTGGAAACTGTGTCCCCGCCGAACGCAACAAAATCGTGTTGTTTCTTTTTTTTTTCCCTGGCACATAATTGAAAGCACAGTCATTTCGAACGACGAACCTATAGTAAGCGGGCCGTGGACGTTGCATAGCACGGGTGTGGTCCGAGTGAGCGCGTGCAACGGTGGTCACGCCACTGACGCGACGGAGAGGTAAATAGTGCTAGTGACCAACGTCACACATTCAACCACTCGTTCGCCGGATGGCAGAAATCATCGATCTAACCCTCTCTCCTCGACCCGAGATCATTGAGATTTCGTCTGATCAGGGGAACACACCTCCTCCTGGTCGCGGCAACCGAACACAAGAAAACAAGAAGCAGAAGAGAAAGAAAGGAAAAACATCCACCGGCCTCGCCAGTGCTAGTGTCAGCAATTCTGCCCAGCCCTCAAGGGCTCATTCACAGGAAATTGGAAACAAACATAGCGAGCTCAACGAATCCACGCCTCATCAAAGATCTGCGTCACCTCTCCTGCAGATTTCTTCGTCTTCCACCGGTGAACCTGCTCTTTTCATCGTCGATTACGCAGCTGCTCCCATAGCTGTGAAGGATAGTTTTCCTACTCCAGAACCCGCGGAATCCAACGGAGATGTCAACAAATTGTTGTTGCCATCCCATGTTGCAATCTTTCATGACGATGGACCAATTCCCGCTGAGGTACTCCCACCTCCAAAACCGAGCTCAGACGATGAGGAATATATAGAGTATCTCGATTATGAAGATCGCAAGGTCTGTCCCGTCGTGTTTGTTATATCGTATACACATAAAATTCGTTTAAAGGCCCCTGGGTTGGTCCGCTATTTTGAAGTTGAAGGAGAAGAATCCAAGCAATTGGGACCTTCGATATCTAAATGCAAGAATTGTGGTGCAGAAGGCGACCATAAGACATATGAGTGTCCCATACAGATAGTAAGCTATAGAACCTTGAATGCGCATCATTGCTCACGAGATTCCTCAGTGTCTGACCTGTGGTGCTCGTGACGAGCACTCTACACGAAGCTGTCCAATTAGCAAGACATGTTACACCTGCGGCATGAAAGGTCACATCAATAAAGTACGAATATTGCGCGTGCGCTGTGCTATTCCCTGTCATAACGTGTTATAGACGTGCCCCAATCGTTTTTCGGCATATGTGGCGTCATCTGATTTTCATGGTGACTGCGATCGTTGTGGATCCACAGAACACAAGATGAATGTATGTTGCTACCAATGCAGGTATTTACATGGAACCATTTTGACTGGACCGTGTCATTCTAGGAATGCCCGACCCTCTGGCGCATATACCAGTATGTGAATGACGAGGAACGCGTCGTAATCATGCAGAGTCGAGAGGAAAGGAAACAACTCGCGATTGGCGAAGGAGGCGAAGGATACATTAGTGGTGAGGTGTGGTGTTATAATTGCGCGAACACGGGTCATTTAGGCGACGTGAGTGAAATCTATAATGCCTAGTTTTCTGAACCTCAGGCAACCTTAGGATTGCGACGAACTTCCGCATCCAGCAACCTTTCCTACGGAATACTCTGCGTTTAGTTTCCACAACATCATGTCAGGGCCATTCTATGATCCTGCTGCCGAACCGGTTTCTATAAAACGCGGGCCAAGGGAGCGAGAGAGTGAGGCCGACTGGGATGCAAGTGTTCCTGTAGACGTGGGCAAGCAGGGGAAAAACAAGGACAAAGAAAGGCTCGAGAAGAGGTTCAGGGAGCAAGAGGACGAAGGCGAGGATTGGTTCAATGACATCCGGAACGTGAAGAGGAAAGGAAAGGATCAGCAAGCGCCACCGCTGGAGCCGCGTGGAAAGACGTTAAAGTTCGGTTCGTTTAGAGATGGACGCTATGGGCGTTCCTCTCCACCGCCTTCATTGCCGACCAGGGACAGTGGATCAAGCTTGCTCGCACGGCTCAGCGATAGTCGTGGAGGAAGAAATCGGGGGAAAGGTGATCGTGGCCGCGACCGACAAGAACCATCGCATCAGTTCGAGAATTCCATTCGTATTCGGGGAGCCGCAACCGATCAAAGAAACCAGAACGGTAGGTATCCAAATTCGCACAAAACCGAGTGGGAGCGAGGTCAAGATCGATGGGATAGAGGCAAGCCAGGACATCGAGGGTCGAAGCGGGGCCACGGGCCACGCTACAAAGGTGGCTACGATAGATGACGATGTGGACTTTAGAAGGCAGTTTGAACGCGTTGAACGAGGTTACCAGCCAGCCACACGTTTTCCAGTTCCCAACTTGAGACCGTGTGGCTCGCTTGCAACTTACTCGACCGGTAGCTGGCATCATATAGTTCTCCACACTCTTATTTTGTTCATCACATATCTTGGTTTTATTATAAACATTGCCTACACCACGGGTCGCGATGTTGAGCGGGTTAGTGACATCCCCGACACTCGACCTTGGCGGGTGGTCGAAGAATGCATCCTCCAAGCTCGCATCTACTACCACAGATCCGCCAACTGCACCAACCTCAGAGGCTTCCATCAGTCCCGTCACCCGCGCTGCAATCTCCATAGAGTACGCATCTCTGCGGCATGACAAGCATTGCCCAATGGGCATGTATGTCACACCGTCCACAGAGAGCATGCTCATCTGGGACGCCGTTCTTTTCGTGCACAAAGGCAGGTGATGGCAATTCAGAGTCGGAGAGGCCACGCTGATGAACTCTCTCGTGTGCTCTCCAGGCGACTACGCAGGTTCCGTTCTCAAGTTTGTCATGACGTTCCCCGACAACTACCCCGACCAACCCCCTACGGTGCGCTTCGTGACGGACGTATTCCACCCGCTTGTTGCAAATCAAACAGGGATGTTCAACCTGATGGCACGATTTCGACCCTGGAGGTGAGTTGCTTGGTCGTCGATGTAAACGGCAGGCTAAGAATGTACTGGTACCCTATAGACCGAAAGAGCATCATGTTCACGACATCTTGTACTTTGTAAAGACTGCGTTCAAGCAATGTGGACTCGAGAAGTTGAATGAAATGGATGTAGTGAACAAGGAAGCTTTCAAGTAGGTGTTGTGTCTTTCTAGGTTTTGAGAGCCGGCTTACATGTTATCAGGCTGTGAGTCCAACCCGCGCAAAGGTAGTAGTTTTGTTTCGTTCTCATCGTTGCCCCCATAGATATACAGAGAACAGGTCTTCTTTCGAAGCCCTTGCCCAGCAATCTTCACAGCTATCGCAGTCACCGAGCGCGCTCTATGATGCTCCAAGCTCGAGGAAAGCTTATTCGTTTCGCTTCGCTCTGACAAAGCCCGAGCAAGTCAACCAGGTTCTCGAAACGCTTTCAATTCAATCACCCTCTGGGCACTCATCATAGAGCACAATAATTTCATCATGTAATGTCCAGAGGATAACGTTTGCAGTGTGCCCTCTTGGTAAAGCAAGAGTTGAAGGACATGCATTCTAATTTAGCCTCCTTGAAGGATGGAAACAGAACGTGTCGCAAATCCACACATAATTCCATTCCAGCCGCACCAATTCCGTTTCGCCGAGCTACTTGTCCTACCGCAGTCGACGCTCCTGACGTGACTAAGCGCTTTTACCATAAGCTCACAACCTAATTTATGTCCCTCCACAACTGTTACCCATCCTCAAGGTTTATTATTTGATACCCACACCATAAACTACCAGGCATACTACAGGCCGTAGAGGCACCCCATTTGGATAGTTAAGACTAATGGTTGTAGTATATATAGGTCCAAGGGTTCTTTCCGTTCTAGAAATTCGAAACTCTCCCAGCCCCAAAGTAATCATACTTCTGAATGCGTCGCCAAGAATTCGTGGCCAGGATCATCGCTACTGCTGTTATCATTGACACTGGACGGCCTGACGTTCAACAGGTGATGCACTGTTTCAACATATGGAGTGTCCGTGCCCGTGTCATCGTCCTGCTCACGAGTCATTGACATGATCGTCGGTTGAGTGATTATCCTTTGCATACCTCTTTGACCCTTCCGAAATGCTTGGAAAGCTTTTCAATTACCAAACTGTATGGTAAGTGCTGAGTCAATTTCCTGAAATAGTTTGTGAGCTATCAACTGTTCAAACAGTTTCCAGTAAACTAATTACCGTCGAGACTGAACATTGAGAGAATGCCGGGCATCCAAAGTAGAGTCGAGCACATTGGACGAGTGGGCACCCTCGCTCACAGATAGCTTGATAGAGTACTCTTTGTCGGAGTTACCACGGCCGAAATTCCTTTCATAAAGCTCGAACCTGTAACAAAAAATAGTGAGACCTTCGTTAGATATAAGGTCTGAGCGACGGACGTGATGTGTGACTACATTGTGTATAATCAGTTTTATCCCTACCACGCTGGAAATTGAAAGTCACGCACGCAGTAGTCCAGTTCTGGAATCCGTCTGTTGGCTATGGGTAATCCAGATAGTAACACGAGGTTGACCAGCGTGTGGATGTGGCTCTCCTTTGTGAAGTACAGGGTAACAGAGCTCCCCCCGTTATTACGGGCAGCTTCGAGGTCTTCAACGACCTTTCGAAGCAAAGGAAGTGAGGTCAAGACCCCTATTTCTTCCCTAGATTCGACAAGAAAAAAGAATATATTTTGGGATTAACAAAAAGGTGGGTTAAACGTACTTTTCATCGGGATCAATGCCGTACTCTTGGGGGGCGACCAAGTCAAAAAGTGCCTTTGCACGACCGTATAGTTCGTGGAGCTTGCGATCTTGCGTTTGATTCGTGTCTGTGCCTTGTGCAGCATGCTCGTCAAAGATGGCAAACAGGAATTGCCGATGATGGAGGGCGCAATATTTGATGGTATCGTACAGTTCAGAAACCTGTGGCAAGACATTGGAGATGCATAACAGGACGTGACATAGCCTCATCTGACTTACACGGGAGGGATCAAACTTTTTCTGTTCTACGTCACAAAAGTCTTCAAACAGCTTTTCCCAGCGTTCTCGAAAGAGCCATGGTTCATCACCACAGCACCTGGGTGGTGTTCAATCTGGTTGAATAAAATACATGGCCGTCCACATACCAGCGCTCTTGAATTTTGTCAACATCCAAGGTTTCAAAATTCTTGCGCATGATAGCGCGGAACGAGCTCAGGAGCTCAATCACTTCCTGGGTCACGATATAAGACGGGTGGGTGTAGGTGTTCATGTTCACTTACTTTCACGACTTCAACTGGCTCCTTCTTCATGCTCTTCGGCCACGTGAGTTCTGGTCGTTTCTCAGGCTCACCAGGCCTGAGCAGTATCTTGAGTCGCTTCTTGACATCGTCCATGAGATCCTTTGCGGCATTTGAGTCATCTAAAAGATCCTTGCGGATGATAAGAGCAGGGAGTCCTCCATGAGAACTTGAACCATTCTTATGTGGCGTTATATTGTTCGAATTGTCATCGAGAGAAGAGCGGGAAGAAATCGAACTGGCGGAGGAAGACGGAGGATAGCTTGACTGATTGTCCACCAGAGCTGCAGCAAATATTTCCGCCGAGGCAATGACACGTCGCTCCGATGAGGTGTAAATCTAAGATTAAGGGTCAGTGACATGGAGTTATGAAAGCTACCGGTAGCGAGACTTGCCGTGACATTCTGAAGGGCATCCTTATCTACACGCGGAAACATGAGCTACCTGGGCCGCGGACAGTTGAGATAGTAGCCTACTCATGATGGAAAGGTCTTTCTTCATATTCTCGCCGAGATCTCTAGATTGGTATCTTGCTGAATGTGTGAACTGCAGATTACAACAATATATTATATTTGTAGAAGCTCAGAAGGGTATCAAATAACAGCAAACAGGACCGTACCTCACCACCCCATTTGAATACCAAAGTCAACTTGGTTAATCTCCGCGGCTGACCGGCCTGCCGCTTCGAATACACGGGCTTGAGCTGCGTCTTCGTTCCAGGCAGGTCGATCTTACTGAAAAGGGCGTTATTCAATAGTGTAAGCTTTGCGAGATCATCGCCGTCGGCGCCAAGAGACTTTGCCTCCTCCACCGCTTTCGCGACAAAGTTCAGTTGCTTCCTTTCCCGGAGTATAATCTCTTCCCTCTCGCCGTTCAGCAGGCGTACGAAGGGTTGCGTCCAAACATCACCGATAGGAAAGTTGAATTTTAACTTTTGCTTTGGCGTGCGATCAGCATGGCGGAAAACCGTCACATTTGCTTTGAGGCGCCAGCTTGCGGGCTGGGACAGGGCGTCGGCTGGAGGTAAAGGACGGTCTATGGAAGACGAGACACGTGTGCAGAGATTGGCAAGAATCTCTGCCGCTTTGTCTGGTTAATGAGGGGACTGGGTGAGTATGTTTCCCGCATGTGATGGGATGGGAAAATCCCTGACCGTAGTAGGACTCGTTGCCTTTGACAAAGCTCCAACCATTGACGTCAATTACCTGGCTGCTTTTCCCGCCTTGACACCTCAACATGTCGAAGCCACAGACGTTTTGACCGAATGCTTGGCAGATTTTAGCAGCATAGGATTTCTCTCGTTCGCTGAGATGGGTGATGAAGCTGGAAGGATATCAGAGTTGGAACGGGCTAGGGGTGATATTGGGATACCGTATTTCTTTGCCTTCGGTGTTGCGGCGGACGACGCCATCTACGACAGGAGACTTGCGGGTCTCTGCATGGAGATAGTCTATGCCAACGGTGTAGACCTTGATGTCCTCTGAGTTGTCGACATCGATGAACTCTTCGTATATGTAAGAGCCGTCGGTTCGAGGGCAATTGAGGCTTGGATCGAGGTCGCTGGACTTATTTCCGACCTGGGCGGAAATGAAGGGGAGGAAACACGGGGTGAAAGATGGCGGAACAAACCTTCCTGAACAAGCGACGACCACCGCCTCCGCGGAAGTAGATGTACACGTTGTGGTCCTCACCGCTGACTGGCTTCTCCACAAAAGGTTTTTCCAAGACTTTACCGTCAATGATGACGGCATCACCATCTTCGCGCATGGTTACCTCTGGGGTGACACGAAAGTCACCGAGCTGGATGCCGAGTTTGTCCATCATGAGCTGCTTGAGCTCGGGATCGAGACGGGGGCCGCCATCTCTGGATACCTCTAGACGTCTTGGGGTGGGAACTTGAAGATGGTCCAAGACGGCACCGACGAGACGACGGTCCCAGAGGAGTGCCTGGGGGGGAAGGTCATTGATGCAATAGGGCTTGCGAAGCCTGACGTAAGAGATGGCCTTGTCGAGGGGAAAGTCGGTGGAAAAGAAGGAGATGAGAACGTCGCAACGTGGCCAATTTTCGACGTCTGAAACGAGGGTGGTGAGTGGGATGATACGGAATAGAAGTGGACGGTGGCGAGCCTTCATCAAGGATGACTTTATCACCAAAGACCTTGACTTCTATCGCGCCACGGGACCACCCGACGAGACGTGTAAGGATCTCACGCATCGGTTTCGAGCGGGCCTTGATATCCATGGCACAGATGCCGAGGATGACGGGCGGACGGGGAGGATCATGAGCGGGGAGAGTGTCTGAGTGGGAGGCGACAGACGAGCGGGAGGAGGACCTCGTGAGGATTGAGCTCGAGCGGGGGGAGGGATGCTCTGTGTAGCCCAAAAATGCGGAGATCCGGGACGGTCGCTGTTGCATGACAACTGCGGGTGAGCACAGCCACACATATCATTTGTGTGCAGTGAGGCATTTGTGCCTGCCCCTGCCATGACCAAGATATATAATAACCTCTCGCAGTGAGGCATTTGTGCCTGCCTTGCCATGACCAAGATATATAATAACCTCCCTGGCCTCCCCAGGCCTCAAGGCCCCATCGATATGGACACCAGCACCATCTTTCTCTCAAATCTCCACTGCGCCAGGTACAGTACCGTTTCCCCCCCTCTCCCCGCCCCCACTTACCCCCCCATCCAGCTGTGTGCGCACGATCGAGCATGCCCTCTTTGCACTCGGCTCAGTAGCCGTCGACGTATCCATCGTATACAAGTCCATCACACTCCGCCATCCCCCCGTCCTCTCTCTCCCCCGCATCCACGCCGCCCTCCATGACGCCGGCTTCGATCTCCTTAATGAGTCCCCCCCCTCCCCCCAGCGCGCCAAGCATGTCCAGCAGTGTTCGC
>JBBPQV010000052.1:0-57597 GCA_038092675.1 Boletus rufocinnamomeus
GTCTGTTTTTGAATGTGACGAAATGTGACGTTTCAAATCGGACGGGTGATACGCTGAGGCAGTTCGAGACAGATGGTGCTTATTGTGTACATCCTGCATATTAGTTTCTGTGAACATTGCTTCTATGCACGGATTAATGGCACAAGTTATCAATGAGTCGTCAGGTTCTACGCATTCTTACCGTCTTGTTGTCGGACTCACCCTACACTGTGCTAACGTGCCTGCCTCCGACCATCAAGCTCTTTGGCTTGCTCCCATACGTCGATCGTTACCTCATTCTGTAACCGGGATGCCGCAAGAAGCCTTGAGATTGCGAGTGTTAACATAGATGCGGAAGGGGTACCAGGGAGAGGGTGCTGACCTCGCTACCTTCATAAGGTGTATAAGTTCATCCGGAGTCACCGACTTGTCTTGTTGACGCCGACGGACAAAGTCGTCTTGGATATGCTGTGTATGCATGAGAGGTTGTGCAGCGTATCGGTTTATGATGACTATCATCACCTTAGAGGCCTCTTCGGTTACTTGCACCCTCTCGCTCATCATTTTACACGCAGCAATGTATGAGCGGTAGACCGCCATTTTCTCTGCTGGAGGCAAAGAGATCTCATCTTTTGATTTGTATAAGCTAGGAGTAGTGTGAGAGCATCGAAGTGGGAGGTTAATGCTGGTCTGCACGTGCGTGTAAGAATGGGTGATCATTGATAGCGAGAGAGCAGAGTTCCTATATCCGGCATTACCTGAAAGAATGTAGTCTTCCTTCCTTCGCTCACTACAATCATGGAGAGATCAGTGTGAAAGGTGAATTTGCTTGAGAACGGAAATATGTATTCCACCGTCTGCGAGTTCATCACATCCTGAATCGCTCGGATGTTCGTGATCCCTATTATTAAGTACCGTTATTGGTCCAGAATTAGAGAAGAAGCTGTCACATACCTCTCTCGAGCAGTTTACCCTCTTGTATCGCAGTCTCAGTCAAAAGGATAGCTGTCCCGGAGGGAAGCTGCAGATATCCGGAGCATAAGTCCTCTTCTTTGCTTTCAGGAAGAAAGGGGATCCTATTCAAAAGATCCAATGAAAGCGGTATAAGAAGGTACTGGGGAAGAAGCTCTTCAAGGACGTGTGAGAGTGTTGGAGGGAGCTCGGTTGAGGGAGGCGGAGGAAAGTGTGATATTGTCAGGGAAGGGGGGAGAAGCGGGATTGCACGAGTGTGTCTATGGCGAAGATCAACAAAGAATTAAGGAATATATCACTCTACAAACACTTTTGATGCCAGCTGAAGAAGAAGCCATTCTGCGGCATTGTTGTCGCCGCCCAAAGCCTCGCTGGATATCCAATCTATGAGACCTGTGCGCATACCGGCATCGATATTTGTGAGAGTTGGTGGTTTCGCAGAGGCCACCTGATAACAGAGAACATGCAATACGGGGACTTCTGGTGAAGAATCATCCTCTATGCTGAGGCTTGGAGGATAGCATGTCAGAAAACTCAGGGTCACTGGGCGAGTTTGTTATTACGTACGACTCTGAGGAAGCAATCCCAACGAAAGTAACTACGTCGGTCGAATGCAGGTTTTCTACATCAGCATTGTCATATATCTTCTATACATCAGTGAAGCACGCAACGGAAATTGGAATATGGTACCTTGACTCGAACACCGATGTGAGGTGCTCCTGGAACGGGGAACTTGTGGGGCTGAGAGGACTGATGCACAGGGAAGCTTGCTAGCACAGCTGGTCAATCGATAAACGCGCAGAGGCAACGTGTGCGCACTTGAATCTAGCTGAGAAATTCCGGTGGCTCGCCAGGGAGGCTCGCCGGGCACAGAGACTGCCCAGAAGATAGAGGCGGTTCCAAGAAAATCAGGGTCAAAGGCGTTCAGGTCGTGATCGTAGTGCGTGGGTTGTATTCCCCAACCTCCACACCTATCATTGCTGAGCCTCGCAAGATACATTTCGTTTTGAAGAGAGGTGTCCTGGATCATAGCGCGGAAGTGCACAAGCGTGCCGCGCGTGTACGACTCTGGAGGATGAGATACATCGAGTGAGGGGAGCTACGCGAATACAATTAGCATTAAGCTGGTAAGACTTGGAGGCGGGCTGATGGCAACCTGATCTAGCGCGTGGGGGTCACTCGCACTAAGGAATAAATCGGAGAAGTGTCTGGCCACTGCAGACGGAAGACGGTGAACACGTTGGCCATCAACACGGTCGTCGTCGTCGTCGTCGTAGATGCGCTGGATGACTTTTCTTGGGTCCGCTATTTCGTCGATGGCTTGCACCGCGACCATGATCAAGAATCACCCTGCTTACAAAGCAACTGCCCCACATCGTTATGGCTGTGTCACCCAGCACTGTAATATCTCTTATTCGACCACGACCACGACAACCATTACGATGGGCCTTTTCAACCGCAAGAAGCAGCGCAGCGACGACGCTGACGACCAGAATGGCGAGCGTAAGAAGGAGAAGGGCAGCTGGAGACGGCCTGCAAGTAAGTCTTACCGCCAAGTCGTTCTTTCCCAGTCTCTGACCGCAGCAATTCCTCCGCCTAGACACCGCTTTCAAACAACAGCGTCTGAAAGCATGGCAGCCTATACTCACCCCAAAGACCGTCCTGCCTACGCTTTTCATCATTGGTATCATATTCGCCCCAATAGGCGGTCTGCTCGTGTGGGGAAGCAGCTTGGTATGCCGTCCTTTCATTCCCGATTCATCTTCTTTACCTTCCTGCACATGCATGTCCATCACCGCCTCTGCTTCATGTCCTTCCGGAACTAACAGGTGTCCGAAATGACTTTTGACTATACCGATTGCTGGAATCTGACAAGCTCCACGTCCGCGGACAATCTCAACTTCGTCGCTATGCCCTCTTATTCGTACGACCTTCGCTCCTCAGATAGCGGAAAATCCGTCACTCCACCCAGCTATGCGTATTTCCACAACGCAACAGCTCCTTCCAATGAAATCCATTCTTGCGTAATCCAATTTGACACCGTAGCAGACCTACCGGCGCCCGTCTTTCAATATTACAAGCTGACCAACTTTTATCAAAACAATCGACGATATGTACAGAGTCTCGACACCTCTCAGCTTCAGGGTCAGTACGTGGATGCAGGCACGCTTAGCAGCAGCAACTGCAAGCCACTGGCGGTGACGAGTGACGGAAAGGGTATCTACCCGTGCGGTTTGATCGCAAACTCAGTGTTCAACGGTAAGTTTTCGGGTCTTTTGATCCTTGAAGAATCCTTGATGGACTGACTATCAATATGTAGATACGATTTCTGGCTTCACTCCAGCCCCTAATCAGTCTAATCTGTCGAACTATGATTTTACCCAGAACGGCATCGCTTGGCCCGGAGAAGCCAAGAAATACAGCGCGACGTCCGGTTATGTTGGAAGACTCGATGAGATTGTGCCTCCTCCAAACTGGGCACTCAGATTTCCACAAAACTACACAACCGATAGCCCACCCCCAGATCTCACACAGGATGAACTCTTCCAAAACTGGATGAGAACAGCAGGTCTACCCACGTTTTCAAAGCTGTATGGGAGGAACGATACGACTACCTTACCTGCGGGAAAATACCAGGTTCAGATCTTTCTCAGTAAGTTGGGTGGTTGAAGATATATCCAAATTAACTCATAATTTGTGTTGAAGACTACCCGGTACAAGGTTTCGGTGGAACCAAGTCACTCGTAATCTCTACGGTCTCTTGGATAGGCGGCAAGAACCCGTTCTTGGGATGGGCCTATGTGGCAGCGGCAGGTGTATTCGTACTTCTCGCGCTTGCGGGCACCATTCGTCACCTCATCAAACCTCGGTATGTTGTTCACTTCTATGCAAATAATTCACCCTGGTTGATCGTGCTGTAGACGTCTGGGAGACATGTCGCTCCTTTCTTGGAACCGGTAGAAACAGTAAGGAGTGGCTGCTGTACATTAAGCGCGCAGACGGAATGCAAACACGCCCTACTCTATGCATTGGACTTGCCTCCTCCCAAGTAATACAGCGCTTTAACCTGCAGATTGTTGCACTTTTAATTGTATTATTTATTATGAGAGGTTCGTGCAAGATAGCAAAGCGTCAAGGCGCTACCGGATCCTGTATTCCCGGCGAAGGGACGAATCCAATCCCCTCGCAAGTAATGATCGTACTGTCCGACGCGTTTTCATCAATGTGAAACTGTGCCCCTGTCATTCGTTGTGCTATATGGATTGCCGTGCTGTTGCACCTCAGTCGATGTTACAATATGACGAGGAGAGTCGAAATACCGGGTATGATCTGTTAGTGGACCAGCTTTGATGATAGAGGTTCCCTTGGCCAGAGCAAGGAAGATGATTATCTGGTCTTGCAGATACTCGTCTACACATCCTCCATGGTTCAAATTCCTCAGTAGCTCCCTTGCAGCCTCCTCCCCAACCGTCTCCGGCTTCTTCTCCCTTGTGCTCACCGCAGACCCTCCAATCAAACACCCATTGTCCGTCTCGGCCCACAACAAGACCCCCCCTCCGGCGCCTACAATATCCTCGTCGCGTTCCCTCACAGCCGCGAGGGAGATGTCCGTAGATGCGATCCCATTCTCCAGAAGCGCGCGGTGTGCCCCTGACACCATGCGCTGTGCGATCCAGAGGGGTAACCCGCCCACGCGTGCACCTCCCCGGATCGCATTCACCTGCCCACGCTCTGTCAGGATGACTGGGGGAAGTGGTCCAGAGATAGAGGGCACTGTGCATAGAACAGAGCCTCCCCCTTTAGGGTAGTACCCTCGTCGGTTGACGGTGAGGGTAGGCGAGAAGTGAAAGTGCTTTGAGAGGAACGGGAGGAGGATGGTCTGCGTGTAGTCGATTTGCGGGGCGAGCGAGGCATTTGTGCCGCCTCGGAGTGCGAGGACGGACGTGGGGGCTTCGTATGAGGTTCGGGAATCAAAAGCTTGATTCCCTGGCGGAGAGAACAAGAGGCAAGGAAGAACTACCTGGAGGAGGAGCGTTGTGGAACCTGCAGTCCCTGGGTCTGCAGTCAGCATTTTGGGCAGCTGAATGGGACCGGGATGGAAGTCGACCGTTGTGGATTTCACATCCACTCCCTTGGTTTCTGCAGAACAAATCGACGCTGCAAGGTTTATTCCTACAATTTCACTGGGTGTTGGTGGAATCCGAGTCTCAAGGAGGGAGAGAACGTACCAACTTCGTGCTGTCTTCGCAGGCCTGCAGGTTGACGGTTTCGTCGGACATTTGAGATAGAAATTGGCTTGGAGAGAAGGGCAGACAATGTCACAGCGTTTCGCAGGAGCTGCCCCCCGCCCTCACAGAAGCTTCCATCGATTTGGATGATGGCTGGTGCGATGTTTGAAGCCATCGCGAACGATTCGGTATGTTGGGATTCAGGAAGCCTGGGGACGTCTGGAAAGCAGTCTATTATCGAATGCCTCGAATAAGCTTCGAGTCATTATAGACATCATTCTCCTAGTCGTTGCTGACATTGTCCGGGTAGGAGCAGTACCGGGAGATGACCACGACTTTTACTGGGTCAAGCGAATGGCTTTAGAATGCAACGTGGCTGCATCGAAACTCAGGTCCTTTCGTACTACAACTGGGTAAATCGGACACGTCTCCACGTTCTCGACATGTTCCATTCCTTGGCCGAGCACACCCTCGACCGCATCGCCAAAAATTTGGCCAACATCGGCGCCGTCTCCTTCGAGGACTACCTCGACGACCAAGCCCCAGCTGCACCACATCCGCAACCTGCACCGTCTGCCCCGGCCAACGAGCCTGACGATGGCAATGCAATCACGCGACTCCATCAGGCTTGTCAACGCGCCTTTCGAAACACCGACGCCTTGAAATTCGAGTTTATCGAACAGAGTGGTTCTAGAAGTGAGCCCCTCTGACGCGTTTGCAACGTCCCCTGACCCCGAGCACAGACAAACAATGCATCTTGACCATCACCAAACCTGACGGCGTACAGCGTTCATACGCGACTCGGCCCATCTTTGCAAAAAAGAACGAGGCAAAAGCAGAGGCGGCGAAAATCGCCATCGACATGGGCGCACTCGATTTCCTCACGGGTGGGGACGGCCAGACGGGACCCATACGCGATCTAGCCCACGCGTTCGCAGAGACGTCTAGCGTGGACAATACTGCCGCTTCCGATGCCACGTCAGTGCGTTCCGCGATAACACCGGAAACGTTCATGGACGACATCGAGCAATGCTGTCGCGAGTGGCGTGCTGGTGGTGTCACCCCTTACTGGGCCCCATTCTTTGATGCCAAATTGGCGCATAGTCAGTCCCGATGACTCCCTGCTCGTCAGATAGTACATTGACGCAAGTTAGAACAGGGTTGTGCACTTCGCATCCAGCTTTTGCCGCACGTTGTTCGCGTCTACCTTTCCGATCCCACATTTGATACCTACTTGGATGCAAAACGGGCTTGTGCCAAGGCTGCCGTTCTTGAAGGGGTCCTGGATTTTATCAAGCACGGGAATGGTCAAACGCGTCCCTCACCTTCGTCTACCACGTTACTACCTCCACCACCGACTGCGACGACACCCTGGACACTACAAGGTTTCTACGACTCTCTTCCAAGACCATTTCCAGAATCTTTTGACACCAATGATCCTTCCGAGATCAACGCCCCCGGATGGCTGAACACCATGGTACAGAACGCCAGAGGAGGAAAGCTTATATTGTCGTTCTTCACGTCCGACGGTCCACCCGGTTGTCAGTATCTCGGCCCAGGTTTCCGCTTCGTCACTTAGTTCTCTCACAGTGCACGGCTGTCTCCTCAAGCTCGATCGCCCGGGCGAGTACAAAGCGTCCCTCGTCGACGCCAGGTTCCCCAAGCGATCCGACGCCAAGGCGGCCGTTTGCTTGCAAGCCATGTCCGAGGGCATCGGCGACTACATCCGGTCCATCGCATCCGCCGTCGAGACCAAAATCACACCCTCCATGCGTTCCTTTTCGAGCAGTTTGGTATACCCTGCCTTGACCTCGGAGCTCAGCAAGATCAACACTGACCTTCATCCACATTTCGAGTATGGCAAAGAGAGAGACGGTTGGCATCTTTCGCTCGTTCACCTCCTGGAGACGGTTTCTGACTATCGGCATATAGCATTTGGCGCCAGCCTGGTCGTCAGACTGTCGACCTCGCCCGCCTCGGAGCAGGTCCGACGGTATACTGTCCCGAGCGACTATCGCAACAAAGCAGACGTCAAAGTGGCTGTCATCTGCCATGCCGCTGAACAAGGTGCCGTCGAATTCGTTCGTTTTCGGGGAGGAACTCCACCGAATGGCTATGTGAGTCCCTACATCTTGCACACCTACAACCCAGAAGCGTCTCGAAAGCGCAAGCAACCTGGGTCTGCGGAAGACGCAGAGCAGGGACGACTAGCAAAGAAGAAGAAGAAAAAGAAGGCTAAACAGCGGGCAGAGGTCCCGCCTCACGGCGAAGGCAGTCACCTCAGTCCTGTGGGGCAGTCTCTGTCCGTCCGCCCGAGCAGCGACCAGATTCATAGCATTTCCGGGCCCGGCGACATGGGTCTGTCACAGAGTGTCCCCGCAGACGGCTTGTGTGACCCATCTCAGCCAGGTGTTGGGGGTAGGGGTGGATCTGGTGCGACTCGTCCAGCGGTATATGGCTACGGGGCATCGTATAACGCACAGATACATGCGTCATCTTATCCCGCAGTGCTGGACCCGAGATTCGCGGGGGGTGATGGACTGGGCAGTTGTGGGTATGGTGTCCATCCCCTGCCCGGCGCATACAGTGGTGGTTCGCATCCACAGCGCGCTGTCGATGCCCCGCTCCCTGAGAGCGGACCGTCTCGCGCAAGGCTCGGATCTTCCTCGCGCGCGCTGCGTCGACCGGCCGAGCATGCGGAATTGGAACCCGGGGAAGTGGTGTCCTCGGCGGAATCCGAATTCTCTGAGAGCTCGAGCCGGAATGAGGATGGTGAAGTGCCAGCGAAGGAGCAAGGTATGCGCATCGCATCGACAGTGTTTGGTAACTCATTGCACGACCGCATAGACACAGATGCGAACAGGAACAGTACGGGGAGGGAAAACGGCGACGTGGAAAAGGTCTCGAGGAAGAGCAAAGACAAGGGTAAGGATGAGGATACGTCCATCGCGAACACCCCTACGATGGTCTCCCGAGACGGCTCCGGCACCACGGCCACTGCCACCACATCCCACGTAACGAAACTCATAGGTGTGACCTCGCCATATGTATTATGTTGGCCCTCTAATACATTCATTGCCAGACTATTGCACAACACACCACTACGGCACCCCTTCGTTTCACGAGACGCAGAGTCAGGGTCGGTTTCAAGTATGGATCGTGATTGACAAGGAGCGGTTTGACCTACCAACGACGTATGGGACTGCAGAGGAAGGACGACAGCGGGTGGCGAAGCAGGTGTTGGCGCGCCTGTCCAAAGGGGTACCCGGGGTGACGAACATGCGGGGATGAACGTCCTCGAGCAGAGTTGTGTATGGTACGTTGATAACGTCTTGGATCTCTTCATTTCGACGATGCTTAATATGCGGTACATTTTTCGCTTCTGGGGCGGGTAGCCGTTCTTGAAAGCTTGAAACTTGGCATGTGAATTCACGAGGTTGACTGTCTTCAAACTCGTTCGCCGATACGATGAACATCTCCCTCCCCCTCTTCGAACCGACCTATGACGACCAAGGCTTAGTACGGCCTCGTCCCCGACCTCACACCACCTGACCTCCTTCCGACCCTCCGCACTTCCTGTGACTGCCTTGTGCCATGGTATACATGCGTCGGGTGGAGAGGGATTGTACAGCGCCTATCAAGAACAACTTCGTGTGGTTTCAAGTGCACCTAGGCGGTCAGGAAACATCACAAGAATTGTAGTACTACCATACCTCGATTGATTTGATGTGCATACGAGTCTTGTCTAATCCAAGCTTCATGATTGGCAGTGTCACAACAGCGTTTCGCCAGGATCATGATGGTCTGCGCAATGTTTGAAGCCATCGCCAACTCTGTATGTTGGGATTGGTTTCAGGGAAGCAGGACGTCAGAACGAGCAGCTTGGTGGAAATGCCTCGAATAGCCTTCAGCCCACTAATGTGGAGTCTTGAGTCATGATAAGCATCGCTCTCCTGGCCATCGCTGACGTTGTGAGCAGGGATATGTCAAAGCCCCGGGTCACCGGGAGATGGTCATGCCTTTGACGTGAAGTGAATGCCCCGAGTACATCGAACGCAAGATGGTCTACATCGTTCCTCTATGCACTAGAACAATTATATCATACACATCATCAATGATCGTTTAACGATCGGCATTATCGGAGGGGTATGTATAGCGGTGTCTCTACGAACGAAAAAGATAGTGCTGGGAAAATAGAAAACGAGGAGCGCATCTCCGGACGGCCTTGATACTACCGATGCAAGACGTGTCCGAGCTGTGCAATATGTATGCAACCTGTCAGCCTGAAGCCAGCCAGAACGATGGCGGCGCAAACTCACGTTCTTTCGTTGTTGTCCCAACCACGCACTCGGTTCTGGTTTTCCTTTCGATGTAGGCTGGGCGTATGAACTCCATAGGCGATGCATACCAGTGTGGTGTATAACACCGCCCATGTGGTAAAACTCGATTTGGTACCGCTTCTCCAGATCCAGATAACGTGTCTGTAAAATGCCCGTCGTTAGTAGCGAGTAGAGACTAGTGACTTGCAAAATACGAACGTTGGCACGAGAGAGCTCCTCTTCAAGGTCCTTGATCTGAGTCTGGAAGCTGCCTTCCGCCTCCTCAGAGATGTTTTGCTATTGTGACAGTCAGAAGTGCGGGTAAGAAACAACGATATGTGCGCCTACAGATGCCATGGAGGCAAGCTTCGCCTGTTCTTCTTTGAAGAGTTTGTCTTGGGACTTTATGAACTGAGAGAAATGAGTACGATGTGGGATACTTGACTAAATCGAAGCGTTACCGTCTTGGCCTTGGCAAGCTTGTCTTGGGCGGTCTTCAATTGCTCCTTGACATTCAGATTTTCTTCATGAAGGGCAAGTAATCGTGTCTTGATATCTTCAGGAATATCCTTCCCTGATAAGGAGGCGCGCAAGTCCCTATGCATAGCGTTCTCAGCGACACAGACAGCATAAGGAAAGAAAGAGCAAACCCAATATCTCGCTCGCGCTGCAGCATCTTTTCTCTTTGCCCAATACCCTCGCTCTGGAGATTTACTTTCTCAAGCAGAAGGACATTCACTTGTTCGAGCTGCATCCGGTTTTTCTCGTTAAGTTCCTTGATCTGCTTTTTTAGACGGACTGTCTCGGCCTCGAGGAATGCCTTGTCTTCGCTGACTGATTCTCGTAGAGAGGCGAGTATGTCTACTTGGTCTTTGTTGATGAGGTTCACTAGCAGATCGCGAGTTAGTTGGAGAGTATGTAGGATGCAAACGGGACACGGACGGTCAGACTTGGCAATAGTAAGTTCTCGTTTTTGGGTATCAAATTGGACTTCGAGATCCGCGTGCTCTCTTCGTAGTGCGTCCAGTTGGTCGACTGTTTCGTTCAAACGCTGGCGAAGAGCAATGGCTGCCTCGGCGCTGTAAGAGAGACACGATCAGTCATTATCGCGGAAGGTACATGCATTACGTGTACCCGTCGCCCGATGCCTTGCCACTACGAATCTCCTCCAAGTCACGCTGTAGGACAAGTTTTTCCCGGTGCGCTGAGAGATAATCAGCTTCGTAACGTGATTTCATGCGATTTGCGTCCTCCAAGAGATTCTCCAACACCAAGATTCGGCTACCGTCTACTTCATTCTTCTTAACTGCCGAAAGCTCTCTCTGAAGCTTCTTGATCTGGAGCTTCAGGTCAGTCATAGTTGTGCCTGACAGAGCGTCGTCAAGCTCGTTGTCGAGCCCAAAGGATTCTTCGCCCATCAGTTCTTCTTCAGTGAATGTAGTCAGATTTCGCCGGGGTTCTTCTAGACCCGTCGGCTTGGCGGTTGATGGAGCCCGGTGAGAGGTGAGTTCCAATTCGCGCATTCTCTCCTGGTATAATTCGAGCATCTCTGAATCCTTTGCGCGTTCCTCTGTCGTGATGCGGAGCCTCGTGCGCGTTTGTTCGAGCTCGAATTTGACTGTTTCCGTTTCTTGTGTTCGCGAAGCTACTTTAGTCTCGAGCTCGGCGATTTGGTTCTTATAAGATTCCATGAGGGGCTTGAATGCCGCCACCTTGCGGTATTCCTCTTCCAGGGACGCGTTCTTGTCGACGAGGTCTGCGTTTTGCCGTTCGAGTGACTGTTCGTATATTTCACACGTGAGAGATGGTTGGGACGAAGTGCGAGCGAACTGACTTTGACGTGCTGCCGTAGATCGGCACCTTCTTGGAGTTTCTTTTTGTATTTCTCCATGACGTTCTCCGTCTTCTGGAGCTTGTCTGCTGCATGACGATACCTGAAGGGTGCTAAGCCAGCTACTCCACGAGATATGACACCAACATACTCGTCTACTTGGTCTTTGAGGTGCGCAGCTAGGTCAGCAGTTACCTGAAGGTCGTCTATTTTGCGTGTGAGTTCACCGACTAGTCCGGTCTGTTTGTCCAGTTCAGCTTCTGTCATGGCGAGATTATCCTCGCTCTTCTGGCTAGCATCTCCCAAGATGTCAGACGGTGCTTCGGTGATCCTCTCGATAGGGCTGAGACTCACAGCTCCGACCGAAGCCTGTCGATCTCAGCGCGCATCATGACGTCGGCCTTGTCGTTTCGTCTGTTCTCGAAATCCCGCTGCATTTCGCGAAGTCGGGTGCGCGCATCGTCTTTCTCGGAAACGACATCATCAAAGTTGGTCTGTAGGATACGGTGATCTTCAAGGAGGGCTTGGTAGACTTTCTCGATGGTCTCCTTCTCTGCCAAGATGTGGCTGCGTTCAAACTGTATCTGGTAGTAATGATCGTCCCTGTTCCGGAATTCGTGACATGATTTGCAGACGATGTGCAGGAAGGACTGACTCTGTCATAACTTCACCGATGCCATGGTCGCCTTGCGACGAACTGATCTTCACCATGACCTGCCCGCGAAGAATGGTTCATAACTCCCCCTGAATGCATCGCACTGCACCCACACCCCGAGAACTCACCTGTTCAATTGCTTTCATTAACTGATGTTGTGCACCCTCGTTCAATTTCTGAATCTTTTCGATGATCTCCTTATTCTTTTCGGACTGCACCGCGATCGCGATCGTCATGCGACACAGTACGAGCGTCGCACTAACGTTGTAGTCTTTGGCGATTGCTTGGAGATCAGGCACCTCGAGGCCGCTGGTTGGTTTTTGAAGTACATCGATGAAGTATTGGGTGAGCAGACGGTAGAGTCGCTTAAGGATGCTAAAACGCAGGACCCAGTTGTCGGAAAGCTGGGTTGTTTTGGTGCGACTGGATTGTCTGAAGTAGTCTGCGTCTCTGCGCAGGCGAGTGCTGAGATACTCTAGATTGACCTGCGCCACGAAAGGGACTCACATTAGCGAGAGAATTTCGAAAAGGGCGGCGCCGTCGCTGAGGTCTGAAATGGTAGTAACCGGGCGGGTGAGATCGAAGGTCGTAAAGAAAGCAAAGAAGGCGTTGAGTTCCTTTGTTTCTTGGTCAGACATGGCTTCACGATGAACTCGAGGACAACGCGTGCGACGACGAGAAACCAGTTCTCAGTTATGTACACGGTTGTGTTGCGCTTGTGCGTAACGCGTCTGACAAGTCATATCTCATTATGTAACGCGACCACGAATTACGGATGTCAAACGGATATCATTTCCACAGTAAGTCAGTAACACCCGCTCACGCCTTGTATAACCTTGAGAAACACGACGCGGAACAGAACAAGACCACCGCGAATACATAGAATACCCTTCCTTCCTTCATCGGATCCCCGTGCGCAAGCAAGTTCCTCACTTGGAGGAAAACTAGGCCGACGAAAAAGTTTGTAATCCCTATATAAAACGTGAGAGAGAGCCACGCAATGGATGCAATGAGGGACTTACAGCTCAGGGACAGCCCAACAGATGATATCGCAGAAACGGCCTATGGGAATGGAATCGATGGGACAAGGGTTGATTCCGCAACCGTGAGCACTTACATGGAAAGGCGCAACCTCTGGAATGATGACGAACGGGACGGGCCCGAGTCCCATGGCAAACGACCTGCCAGAAAAATCAAGACGAGAAGCCGGATTCTGATAGGCACCCACATAACAAAGGTAGTTATCGCGATGCTCGAGACGGTGACCCATCCTGAGTTGAGACCGTAGCCTACCGCTAGATGAGAGATGAGTGCTCCGCCAACAGACCAGAGCATCAGCTGCTTTCTGCCAACACGCTGGAAAATTACGTCAGTGCAAATGCCAATCGTGTTCGACGAGTCGTGCACCTCGATCAGGAATATTGGGGGAAAAGTCATGAGGAAATTGACGACTGTGATTCCCAGCGACACGTATGTCGCGAGCTCCGGAAGTGATTTCGAGAGAATGTTGTTGCTATAGAACAGAACTAGTATTTCATAAGCATTAGGGGCAGATCTGTTGGGTGAATATCTTGCCTGCATTGATGCCTGGGTTTGATCCGTAAGATAAGGATGCTCAAAAGAAGTCGAGGCAGATTCGTACCGGAAATTTGTTGGGAAAACATTGCAAATACGATGGTAAGAAGAGGTTTTCGGAGCTCGGGAGAAGTGAGAAGTTCGGGTACGGTAACTGCCGGAGTTTGTTCCGAACGGGGGGCGTCAACGTTGTCAACCTCGTTGCTTGATGCAAGGAGTGGCTCCTCGCCAAGATCCTCAGCTAAGTATGGAGTGAGCATGGTAGAGGGGCGTGTGTCCAACTTACGGTCTGGACGAGCGTCTCCAAATTTGTGTCCCCACAAAGATCGAATGGCAGCTGTTCGTTCAGCGGTAAGACCATTCCGATTGAGATAGGCAGGCGATTCTACAATAGCGGGCGCGAGGAGGTACTGCACTGCCGATAGGGTGGAAGAAAAGAGGAGGACGAGGCGCCACTGGGTGGGAGTGGCTAAACCAAAACCCATTATCTGTGTTACCATGATTCCAATGACGATGGCCAGCTGCGTCAGAACGCCTAGAATTCATGAAGCACTGCGGAGGACATGTGTGAGAGCGGGATTAATTACCTAGACTTCCTTTGATTTCGGGTGGTGCGACCTCAGAAAGGTAAATTGGGCCGACACACATGCCGATTCCGGCGGCAACGCCAACAAGGAATCTGGGAAGCAGAGCTGTCAAGACACATCTTGTTGAAATTGGGCAGAATTCGAACCTTCCAAAAGCCATTGGGGCAACTGCAGGGGCTAAGGCGGACAAGGCCGCGCCAGCAGTATTGAAGACGGCGCTGAAGCGGCTCGCGCCTTTGCGACCGTAGCGGTCCATGGCGAGGTTAGCAGAGAGACTGCCGAGGAGACCGCCGACGGTAAACAAGGACGTGACGAGGGAAAACGTCGCGTCGGACATCGGGATGCATGTGGGGAGGCCATAGAAAGAATTGGGGACGGTGTACTGACATGTGAGAACTGCCTGGAGTTGATTGAGGGCGGAAATGTGGTAACCGTACTGGGGGAGATGAAAGAGTAAGAGTAAGAGAAGGGGAAGGGGAATAAACTTGCCTGGAAGGAGGGTGCGAGGACCCAGAGAACGACGAACCAACCGTAGCGGCTAAGTGACGAATTGGCAGGACGAGACATGGATATGGCTGTGGCTGTGAATCGACAGGAGCTCACTCTCCGATGGCAGCTGCAACATCTCAAAGATGTCGTGACGCCGCCCTTCCTTAAAGCCCAGTGATGCCCGTCGACGTCCGTCCGACCTCCTCGTCCCCCGATGAACCATGTCACTCGTTTTGTTCTGTCTGCTTTTGCAGCTACTGCCATTCTCTTTTGCCGCGTCTGCCAACGACTGGAGGGGACGCTCTATTTACCAGTACTCCCTTTCTCGCAGCTGCTTATCACCGTCTGATTTCATTGCCAGGCTTGTTGTAGACCGCTATGCGTTGCCGAGTGGAGCAGACCCGACACGCTGTGATCCAGGCAAGCGCACTTGGTGTGGCGGTACTTGGGACACGTGCGTCTATCTACGCGTACCGTAATTTATTTCTTACTCGCGTCAGTGTTCGTGATAACCTCGATTATATCCAGGACGCTGGCTTCACTGCAAGTGCGTCAACCCTACACCGTCTTTGATCTCCTCACCGTCCACAGTCTGGATTAGTCCCGTGTCCCAGAATTATAAAGGGCCCACCACTCCCTACGGCGATCCATATCATGGTTACTGGGTCGCCGATGCGACGCAGCTCAACGACAGATTCGGCACCGACGACGACTTAAAGTCCCTCTCACAAGAGTTGCACAAACGTGGAATGTCCGTTATCCCACTCCCGTTTGCTGGTACCGCTCACTGCATCGTCGTGTTCAAGGTACCTCATGGTAGATGTAATCGCCAACAATGTCATGGCAACCTCGACCAACCCGGACCTGTCCACCTACATGTTCAAGATGGAGGTCAGAAGCATATACAATCACGTCCCATCCATGCTCACTTGCATGTTTATATTAGTCGCAATACCATCCTTACTGCGTCATGAACTGGACCAACGCTACGAGCCAAGAGCGCTGCTGGCTAGGCGATACCATAGTTCCCCTCCCGGACATAAACACAGAAGATCCTACCGTGGTTTCAGCGTTCCAGGACTGGATTCAGTCCCTTGTACGTGAATACAGTATCGACGGTCTTCGCCTCGACGGTCCGTTCTCTCACTCCTCACCCTCTCCTCAGAGTCATACACCATTTAGCTGCCAAGTAAGCCTTCTTATCTATCTTTGCAAACCCTCCTTCATGAACGATAGGCACGTCAACATTGACTTTTGGCCGGGCTTCTGCGCTGCAGCTGGCGTATTTTGCATCGGCGAGGTTTTCAGTACGGATATCGAGTACGCGTTTCATCATCACGTCTATCGTTTCTGACTTCCCCAGCGAGGTTGCTGTGTTTCAAGGTCCCAATGCTCTAGACTCGGTCCTAAATTATCCCATGTATGCCGCCCTTGTCAATACATTCACCATACCTGGCCAGCAAAATATGAGTGCCTTGACGGACATGATAGCTCAGTCGCAGCAGAAATTCAAGGTGATCGAAACAATCCTTACCCAGTATTGACTTGTCTGCCTAACAAGCGCTGCCCAGGACTGTGGACTACTTGGAAACTTCATTGAGAATCAGGATGTCCCACGCTGGCACAATCTGTCCGTTGACCCTCAAACTCTTTAGTAAGGGACAACAATCTCCGGACCTCTTCGCCTATCTAACGTGGCTAGTAATGCAATGATTTTTAATTTCATGTCAGACGGGTAAGTTATTCCAATTGCCACTCTCCTCCCCCCTGAATGTCTGTCACAGTATACCAATTGTATATTATGGCCAGGAGCAAGGCTTCAGTGGAAATGCGGACCCGGTAAAATAGCTCTCGTGCCTTTTTTTTACCTGACACGAATTCGATGCATTCCAAGTGGAATCGTGAACCACTGTGGACCTCTGGATATGCCAATACCTCTGCATACCAGTTAATATCGAGGATGAACCAGGTAACTTCGGTTGTTCGCGAACTTCACTCTCATTAACCTCCTTGCAGTTTCGCGGCTTTTTAGCTAACAATACAAACTGGCTGAATTCCTCCATGCAAGTCCTCACTTCCACGAACGATGGCATTGCCTTCTCGAAAGGCAACGTGATCTCAATTCTGACCAACATCGGATCTCCGGTATGTCTTGTGAGGGTGATGTTGTAAATCCGAGTTTTGAGGCGTTATTACGCCAGCCCAAGAACTCTAGTGTTGCGGTGTATACGTCCTACCCACCGAGCACACCTCTCATCAAGTAAGTACATGCTACTCTGTGCGATCCTTGTATACTAATGTGTGATCATCATGTAGCATTCTCACTTGCACCCAATGGCCCGTGGGTAGCAACGGCACGATCCAAGCAGAGTACGCCCAGGGTGGTTTTCCAGTCGTCCTTATCCCCATGAGCGACCTCAATGGCTCAGGTTTATGTGGATATAGCACTTTGAAATCGGGTTCGGTTTATACTTCGGGGAAACAGGTATCACACCGTCCCCTCTTTGGTTCTCAAGGGTTGTTACTGTCGTTCGTTTTGGTCAACTCGCTGTTCATCGTATACTTCTGATAATTAAATCTGCGTCTATGTACTGGGACCTTGTTTTTTTTTTTGCTCGTTTGTCCATCTCATACTCAGTGGATAGCCTACATGAAACCAAGTACAGACGTAAGTTAGCAGTGACCGAGGGCATCAATGTTACGTTCACTCAAGTCACCTCCTGCTGTAAAGGATTATTAACTCCACCGACCCATGCTTCCAATAAATTGTTCAATGGATTCGCGGATACCAGCACATCGGGGGCTGGCTGCGCGTATCTCGTATGCTTCAGGGACAAGTTCTTCGAGGTGCTGCACAACGAAGCTCTTATATACGTCCGACAACAAGGTACACGACCTCGCTCACCTTGATGCGACGCTCTGGAACTGGATGTGTGCGTAGGAGCTCAAATGAAGCCACACCACCACTCTCGCTGGCTCTCGCTAAGCGCGTATGCATCCTGCAACCAGACGTGAAGAGACCGTCATAGCCAAGATGAAGAAGAAATTCACTCCACTGCAGACTGAGGATCGTAACACGCTTTCGCAGCGATGCGCATGCCGAGCGTATCAGCTGTTGTTCCCGGTTAGCACGACGAGTTGGGCTGCGCATTAGAAAGACCATTCTCACCTTCCAATTCCTGCGTTCTCGAATTAGGTAGTTTGAAGAGGAGATAGTTCAACATCCTAGCCACGCCAAAGTCGATGCCGACTGCTTGTAACAAGATTGCCAACAGTATGAGTACCTTGGAGGATGAATAGCGTTCAGATGCGTGACGTGCAACTTAAAAATACGTCAACATTGTTCACGGGAGGACGAAGAACAAAGTACCAGCGTGCCCTATTTCTGAACAAAAAATCGAGATAAATTCCAGGAAGCAGAGAAACAGAAATACGTACCATGCCCGACAACAGCTGCTAATCCTGCTTCATTCTTACAAACGGGCAAAATCCCAGTGAAAACGACGATGGTACCTGAAGAAAGGGGTATTCAGTGAGTGTGACAGTGCCCCAATGCATTACATACCGAAGCTCGCTAACGCATTGACAATCTTGGGGTCGTTGACGACAAGCAAATTCCATTCCTTTACACCTCCGCCTGGAGAGGTGTGTTGGTCTTGAGGGGGTGCGGCAGCAAAAGGATCGTCGTGCCAAGAGCCGTCATCATCTACGGCTGCCTTCCGAGGACTGCTAGAGCGAAGGGTACCGAGGTCGGAAGCCTCCAAGAGGTCGGAGACAACCCGGTGGACATGATGCGTTATGGGGTGGTGAGCGGGAAGAATCTTGCCTTCAAATTCTGATAGCAGCGACGTATAGGAGGCGTTCTCTAGCTTGGCTTCAAACCTTGGGCTTATGTCCATAAACCTCCATCGGCCCGTTTCTGGCACTTGCTCGAGACTATTAAAGGTGGAGTTCGTGAACAGCACGAGTTGAGACGGTGTTGGTCGACATACTGTGCGACGTAATACACCCCGCCCGCAGCGGTGACGAATACTACTATCTTCGTAACCTTGTCCCTATCTGGGCGACGACTGTGGTAGGTGTACCCATTAGAGAATCGGGTATACTGGGCCTGCGGACGAGACGATGTGGAGAATGGTTGGTGGCCCCAGTGCGGCCGCGACGAAGGTGAGCGAAGCGGCGCTGACGCATGCAGCGGATGTACAGGGGTAGAAGAAGGAACACGAACTATGGAGCGATTGAGCTGAGGGCGCGACTTGGCTAGTGCAAGAATTGTTCTATGAGTGAACATGATGGTGTAGTGACATAATAAGGGGGGCGGTTGTTTGGATCGCAAGCCATTGCCAAACAAAGATCATCTTGGCGGATGCACATCCGACAAGTAAGTCGAACTCGCTCTCTTCACTGACTTGTACCAGGACATCGAATGATATGCCATGACTCAGAGTCCTGGCACCATAACATCTCTTCGCAGGATGCGATGGGCTTCTCAACGGTTCTGATGGATCATGCGGCCCTCCGAATTCCCAGCCTCGTGGCCGTTTTATAGCCGAACCGTGTCAGTCCGCGTATGGCCTGAAGTCAACTTACGTTCACACTGGGACCCACACAACATCAACTTGTACCACTACCAACTACTCCATTCATATGAAAGAAATGTCGTACCAGAACGACTTCCTAGCCATTCGACCTCGCAAGCAGCGTTGTCTGCTGCCAGAGTACTCTTCGTCTTCCCAACGCGTCGACTCAATAACACGGACATCAACACGGACACGGCATCTCAGGATTTGTAGTTCGACCTCGCTGCCACCCTATGGTTCAACCTCGCAAGCCAATCTCGACAGTGCCGATTTTCTAGACCCCTTGAGTGATATCACTCTCGACAGTGATCTGGACCAACGTACCGCATCATCTGCAACACTCCTCTCTCGTATGTCTCCATCACTCTTTATGAACCAGCACGTGACTGATGCGAATCGCGTCTCTTCAGAATCTGATTTTCCTTCTCGATTGTCAGAGTCGCGTCAATCTTGCTTTCTCTACCCGCTACATGAGCCTGGTCAAATGACCGCTCAGCGCACACAGAGACTTCGCGCTCGTATCGCTTCCGTAATCATGTCAATACCTGCTACATGTGAGGATATCGATGATGTGGACGAAGACGAGCCTCGCGAAGCCGTTGAAGTACCACCGGCTCCAGCGTCGAAGTTAAGACGCGTTTCAGGTGTCAGAGACCTTCGCCGTGCTTTCCGTGAGGCTGATCACGGCCCGGCACATTTCCCTTCCATCTCCTCGTTAGGGCTTTCAAAGGTCTGTAACGAATCTGCTAATCGTTTCAACACGTACTTAACTGGTTTCTAGGTTTCATACGAGCTCGGCATCCTTCCCACCCAAATACCCCTGTTATCCAACTTGTCCTCTCGCTCTTCGCTGCGTACTCTGGTGGACTTGGGTAATACTCTGCACAAGAGCACTGCTGACCTGAAAACGCTATGCGGTTCGACACTCAGTTCTGTATCCATTGCCTCCCGATTTGCGACAAAAATCAATCCCACTTTCTCCCCGCCACGGCCGCCACATACTTTCTTACCCACCGATACATCACAGCCAATATTCCCCAGAAAATACCCTGTTCACAATTCATTGATACCTCGATCACATCGCCGCACGTCACTATATCAGGATACTCGCCCACTTCGGTCCCCGGGGGAAGGGGTCTGGTCGTGTGCCAAAATTTCTCAGTCTACAGTCAAACTCGCCACTCGACGTGGCCATCCCCCAAGACGGGTTTTCAGTAATCCGATAGCTGTGCTATCATCCTGAAAGCGGATTTATCTCCCAGGCTTATGATTATATACGAACGTTATCACTCGCCATGGTTTGGCGACGTCACATTCCTTGATGTGTACATGGCCATATTATATTATATGTCCTCGGTATTCATCAGAGGTTGCATTTATTTTGTACCATTAGCGTGGCAGCAGAGCTGTCATGATGCGGCAGATATATTCATATGTGGTTGGATCGGATTAATCCTATACTGGGGATGCTACATCATTAATATCGTCGAATGGACCTATTTTTTTCCTGACACCAGAATCCACGTGTCGACTAGAAAAGAACGATGAATCGCTGTCCGCGGGACGAGCAGGTGGGGTTGTCAACTGCGCAGACCGGAAGTTGTTGTAATCTCCAGTTGCTAGATAGCACCCCCGTTATGGCAGCACACGTGTGGCGCGTCATGGCTGCCACGGGTTATAAACGTGTTGCCAAAACCTTACGCCCTCTCCCCCTGGAAACCCCATCGTCATCATTTTACTGCATCGCACATGGCCAGTGGCAGGACAGGTACACAAGTACGAAGTGTGCTCGTTTGAGATCTCATTTACAGCTGCTCAATTGAATGTGACATTTATGTTCTTCCATTCAGGACGACGCATGGACGTCCAAGGAACGAGGGGAAGAAGCTCGATACGTGCGCGAAAAGGTGATGGTGACCCCTGTTCTCATGGTCGCTGGCATGCGGTCGACTCTTCTGGAGTCCCGTGTCCGCGCGACGGACTTGACAGCCCGAGACTGACCTGGACCAATTGGCAACTTAGGAGCATGTCCAACTTTCTGCCATTCGTGCTCAGAAAGAGGGCGCAAGGGACACGGCGCCGACTCGTGTCGAGCATGATTTCGAAGGTGGTTTCGGTGGGCAGGAGGATCTTGAAGATCGCTACGCCACTACAAGTGGGGAACACTGATCGATGATCGATTTAATCCCCCCCATCCGACAAGTTGCGCTAGGACTTGCTGGTCGTACCTGTCAATTGTTTTGCATCCTTAAGTAATAAAATACATACATGAGGATGTCTACTCAGGTATATGAAATCAACCGAGTCGGATTGAGAACATAATTAGAGCATATGGTAGTATTAGTCCGTGGGTATCACGGAGGAAGACTCAAGCGCGAGGGAGTCCCAAAAACAAAACCGAGTGTCCGATGACCAATCAACCAGCCAATAAAATCCACGCAAACGAATGTCCAGAAGCGAAAACCCAGAGGCGAAAACTTTATGTGAATAACTGAGATCATGACACCCGAGGGGCAGGGGTGATCGTAGGCCTGGCAACAGCGCGGGCAGCATTTCCACTTTGGCACAAAGGTGAAGGAGGCGCTGCACTAGGCCCGATCCAAGGGTCAAGGTAGCTGCATGTCGCAATGGCAACCATCTCTCCAGCAGTGTCGGAGGGATTCTGCCAGCCCTTCCCTGCGTTCGCGGTACTGACAGACTTGCCAGAGCTGACGGTGAAGATAGGTGGTGGCAGTGTGGCGACAGTGCCAGTAGGTGTGTAGGAGGGGAGTGAAGTCACCGCTCCGGCATTGCTGATAGTGGCGGGTGGCCAGGCGTACTCCTGAGTGACGGAGGCCGGGATTTGACCAGCACCCGCTCCACCTGTTTGCCAGGACTGAAGTGGTGGACTCCATATGCCTTTGTCTGCACATATTCCAGAAGCTGTGCGGGGATCAAGGGGCATCCAGCCATTTTGTAGCCCAAGGATATACGACCATTGCGGCGATTCGACGACACCGGTAGTTGAAGAAGCACCAATTTTCCAAGTCCAGAAGAACCAATTCTGTCATGGGTGGTTCATGACAGGGTAACTCGAGCACAAGATGAAAACACGTACTTGGAGGGCATCCATACTTGCCATCGCGAAGTTCATGATTCCCGTCTTCATCGTGGTGTTCCAATTTTGCCAGTCAGTCCAAGGAGTGCAACTACCTATGACAGGCCAGTCGCCGGTATAGGTCCCCTCGTAACGTGTGCCGAGACCCACGCCATTGACCCACAATCCGCAATCCGTGACAGCATTGCTGAATTCACCTGCAGTTGTGAGACCGAAAGCACCCATCGACGTGTTGAAATTCGAGGCCCAAGTGTTGCAAGGCGTCTGAGCGTATGATGACATTGGTGCATCGGACTGACTATCGAAACAAATATAAGGATGATCATCGAGAGCAATGCGATCGGCATTGGGCAGGAAACCAGCCCAGTCTGCAAAAGGAAAGAAGCCATCATGGAACGATACATAAGATCCATTCCCTTCTCCTATACCAGACGCCATTCGCACATCCTGGTATGCCTGGAGATAGCTAAAAAATATCAGTCGTACAAACTCGTGATATTCGGTGGGGAACAAGACTGACTATCTGGATAGAGCGTCTTGGCCAACCATAGTTCCTTGAGGTTCGTTGGTTATTCCGAACATCACCACAACGTCACGATACTCAGGCTGGGAGATGAATTCGGCGATTATACGAATATAATCCAAGGATCGCTGTGCATTTGCCAATCCCATCGGCCCATTAAGCACGTTCACAGAACCGAGCTTTCCAGAGTGGTTCCAGCCATTCTGACTGCCAGGGAGGGCGTGGAAGTCAAGATTAATGCGAATGCCGTATTTACGAGCCCACTGAATCGCCTTAAGGAAGTATCTGCAATCTGTTAGCCCAACAGAAGTATGCTTCCTTGCGAAACTTACTGCCAAGAGGTTTTGGCGAGGAAAGGTTCGCCAGTACGTGTTTCAATGGCCCAATACGGAAGAGGGATTCTCACAAAGTTGAGCCCAGCACCGGCGATTTCCGCAAAATCCCGCTCTGTCTATCAAGAGGGTTAGAAACAAGAAAACACCCATCTTGAACGACAATCTCTCACAATGAACGACTGATAGTGAGCCTCTAATTGACTGAGACCACCGCTGGCAGTATCAGCTGCCATGGCTTCACTCAAGGTCCATTCATCAACGACCTGAGGTGTGGTATTTTGGTACTTTTCATAGAGGGCAGGTATACTGTACCAATGGTGTTAATTGTGCAAGGGTAAATTGAATGCAAAGGGGACACTTGCATAAACTGCGGACAAGAGGTCAACTAAAACCACACGCTGATATCGGAAACTCACTGGTTCTGTAACAAGCCAACCGCCGAGGTTGACGCTATAGTGACAGACACTTGTCACGTGGGGAAAATGGAAGCACGTCGAAAACGACAAACCCGAATATCTTATCAGTACCAAAGTTAAACGTTTGATTAAGAGGGGGCGTCCAGGAATTCGGTTGGGCATTGTTGTTAAACGGGTCATTCGGATCCCAGTACCATATGCCGCCAAACGGATTGACGTAGGTGAAGGTGGTCCCATTCCCGGTAGTGACTGTGCTACCATTTCCTCCCGTCACTACAGCAACGCTGCCACCACCAGTCCCAGATGATGTTGTACCCGTGGGACTTGCTGCGGCGTTGTTTGACTTTGGCTTGATAATCACGAAGTATACAGGCAGGACAACTGCAACAATGACGATAATCGATGCAGCGATGGATGCCAACGTAATGAGACGACGTTTTGACATGAAGCGTGGTGGGGAATAGGCCGACCGTTTCTCCTCAAGATAACGGTGGGGTTCGGCTGGGGTACCAAAGCCCGGATCATCTCGGTACCCAACAAAGTCTGCACTTGGAGAATTAGCTTGAAGCGCATCGACAGAGGAGTTGGGTGCGGAGGGCGCGCTGTGGAACGTGTTGTGCGATGCGAACGAATCGCGGTACTCGCTGTTACCTACGAGGTAGCGGGCTCCGGGACCTTGGGCCATGCCTTCTGGGAAGGTTGTCAGTTCGACGGGAGGCGTTTCAAAGCTCGAAGCCGGGAGAGGAGAAGGGGGATCGTAATAGACGGTGTCTCGCGGGTCGTGTGTCAAGGGTAGGGGGTCGTAAGGAATGTGGGGGGAGTGTGCCCCATGGCTGTGAGACATATTTAGAGGTGAACGAGGCTGGTGTGTTGGATATGAAACTGGGCCGAAATGCGATAAAAGTAGGTATTAATAGGCGCGGAATGACGAAGGTTGTATGCGAGGTGAGGACGCGGCCCCGTTGGAAGGGAATGCAGGACTGACGGAGGAGGCTGGTTATGGTCAGTGGGTGAGTTGGGATCAGGAGCAGCCGGCCATCCGGGTGACATGCCGTGACGTGAGGGTGAGACAAAAACATCAAAGAACCATTATGACAAAACGCCATCGGAAATTAAATAAGCAAGCCTCGGACTATATCACGTGATCGTGCCCTGCACATGATCCGAGACGCGACGCGTCCCTTGCTCACCTCCACCATGACCCGGACATACTCTGCCCGCGCGCCGAAGCGCCCAACCCACAACGAAAATGTCCCTCCACCCAGGAAGCGTCTCGCCCTCTCCAAACGCAAGCCAGGAGCACCGCGGACCAATCAACAGACCCTCACCCAGCTCCATTTCGCACTCGACTCCTCGGTCCTCAGGACGTGCTCGCTTTGCGCTCTCTCCTACACAAAGGGTGCCCCAGACGACGAGGCGCTGCACCGCTCTCACTGTAGCCGTGTCCAAAGGGGCATGGAATGGGGGAAAGAAGAGGAACGCGAGGCCCTCAAAGCCGGCGTGGACGAAGTTGCCACCAACGTCAAGCTCAGAGGCGGTACAAAGGGGCGCATCATCTGCTTCCCCGCGAGCGTGGGTGGAAAAATCGGAACAAAGGTCCGCTCATGATAGCATTCGGCTTCTCCATGTTGACGCGCACCTAGTTCGCCCATTTGCTAGGAACCATCAACTTAGCACTTGCGTCCCCGCCACTGACAGAGTCGATCCTTAAGTGCTCCAAAGCATACCTCTTCCTGCTCCCTCCAACATCAAATGCGCACAGGGAGAAGATCGTGGGCTGTGTCATTGCTCAACGTATCTCAACTGCGATGGCAATCGCTACTTCGGAAGCCACCATCTCAGTTGACCGTAGCAACTTCGATCTCCCCCTCGTAGCTGTCGACACGACTTCCGGACTGTTTTGTCACCCCAGCCCACTACCTACTCCACTCGGAATACCTCGACTATTTGTCCCCTCGGCGCATCGGCGCCAAGGCATCGCAACTCACTTACTATCTGCTGCTGCCGCTACCTTTATACATGGGTGTCCGCTTGACCCTACCAAAGGCCAAGTCGCCTTCACACAGCCAACCGAGGGAGGTTGTGCCGTCATGGAAAAGTGGGGCAAAGGTTTTGTCCGCATTTATGAAGAATAGAAGAGTGCTTATGTCTAACGAATCCAAGGATGATTTAGTTGTACGCATACATAAATGCTTATATGGATGTGCTATTCCCTTATTTATGCTTAATTGGTAATATTTGCTGTTCTGCGAACCATACCGTGTGTATCGTACTCTTCCGATGAATTTAGTCAAAACCGGATACCCTCAACGAAGGCATAAATGGTAAGCAACAATAGAACCTTGATTCTTCAAGTGGGGGACTGCAGAGGTACAATATGACTGAGAGATTACTGAGCGACATGACTAGATAACAATCAAACTCGCAATGATTGCCCAGGCAAAGGCAAGGAACCAAGAATGAGTATCTGGTTTGGTAGGCCATGAACAAAACGACTGCTAGATAACGCCAACCCCGGAGCTCCGGTTGTACGATCTCTCACAACCGGTTACATGTCGACTTTCGGACTGTCGGGCAACTTGCTCGGAGGTGGCACAAACGTCTGTTTCGTCAAACCATTAGTCAAGATCACGACGCGAGTCTGATGTATACTTGCCCTAGCTTTGATACCGCCAACACTGGGCAATCGGGTGGACCCGTGGCTGAGCCACGCATCCACTTCAGCGGCCGCCCCACGACCCTCACTAAAGACATTCAATCTTGAGTATCTGGAATACATGCCAATCGAAACTGCTTACTTGATACCCCAAACAATAAGAGATTGTCCACGACGACAGTCCCCAGCAGCAAAAACACCCTCGACATTGGTCACGTACTTCTAAGGGGGGTGTCAACTCTGCTCGAATGCATGGTAATCATACATACTTTGTTGGGGGTTTGGATGTTCGAGCGTCCGTCCTGTTTCACACCGAGAGCGTTGATAACTTCGGCCTGAGGCCCGAGGAAGCCGAGGGCGAGGAAGACTAGCTGGGCTGGGAAGAATCTCTCCGAACCAGGAACTTCCTCCATCTTCCACCGACCTCCAGAGTCTTTGGTCCATTCAACGCGAACTAAGGCAATCACAGGTCAGTTAGACGACAGCAAGATATCCACGCAAGACACACCTGTATTCAATCCTTTCAACTTTCCGCTGTCGTCCAAGACGAACTCTTTGGTGGAGATGCAGTATTCACGGGGATCTAAAGACGATTTCAGTTATGGATACGCAGTAACGTATATTACTCACCAGTGCCGAAGTGGGCTGCGACTTCAGTGTGTCCATAATCGGTTCTGAATATCCTGTATTGCAAACATACAGTGAGCATCGCGCATAACAAAACGCCAATGCGACCTACCGAGGCCATTGTGGCCATGGATTGTCCCTTCCTCGGGAACCGGGTGGCTTGGGCAACAACTCGAAATTTGTCACGGACTTGGCGCCATGGCGCATGGATGTACCAATACAATCATTACCAGTGTCACCGCCACCAATCACGATGACGTCTTTTCCTCTAGCGTCGATGTAAGTGTCGTTTTGCAGCTCAGAGTCCAAAAGAGCTTTTGTATTCAGCTAAAGAAAGTCAGTAAGGGGATGACCGAAATGGAAACCAGCCTACCTGGAGAAATTCCATGGCGAAGTGGATACCGTCGACGTTTCGGTTGGGAATCCTCAGGTCTCGTGGCCAAGTTGCGCCAGTACAGACGACGACAGCATCGTTCTCTTCATACAAGGCAGCCGCGTCGACATTAACGCCAACATGGGCATTTGGCACGAACGTCTTGTGTGATATCAGTAACAGCGAGGGGAAATCCTATCCAAGATGCTTACAATACCCTCGGCAGCCATGAGGTCCAGCCGCCGCTGTACAACCGCCTTGTCGAGTTTCATGCTAAAAATTGCTCAGCAGTGCGACAGCGTGTATTGATGTCACTTACTTAGGGATGCCATACATCAGAAGGCCACCCATGCGATCATTGCGGTCATATACAGTAACGAAATGACCGGCCTTGTTCAGTTGGTCAGCGCAAGCAAGCCCTGCAGGACCGGATCCAATGATGGCGATATTTTTGCCTGTGCGGAACGACGGTGGGTCAGGGGCCATCCACCCCATCTCAAAGCCCTGTGTTGCGATGCTCAGCGACAAGCAAACCGTCCATGGTCAAGGCAACCTCACCTTGTCAATGATAGCACACTCGATGCTCTTGATACCAACAGGCTGCTCGTTGATTCCCAAGACACATGCACCCTCACATGGAGCAGGGCAGACGCGTCCTGTGAACTCGGGGAAATTGTTCGTCAAAAGGAGCCGATTCAGCGCATCTTTCCATTGACCCTTGAAGACCAGATCGTTCCATTTGGGAATGATATTAGAGATCGGACATCCAGTGTCTGACTGACAGAATGGAACGCCGCAGTCCATGCATCGAGCAGATTGATACTTGAGTTCGCTTTCTGTGAGACGGGTGGAGATCTCCTTCCAGTCTTTGACTCGCTTTCGGGGAGGTCTGTACGCCTCGTTGAGTCGCCGATACTTCATGAACCCGCGAACTTTGTCAAATCTGTGAAGTCGTTGCTTGGTAGTCGATTCGTCAACGAGGGAATCCTCTATGTCACCGACGGATGGTTCATGGCGTTTGACGGGGTTGGGAACGTTCGGAGTAGGCTCCTTGGGGAGTAGAAGATCTTCGAGACCCTCCGAAGCGAGATCGACCTGGCTTGCTGTTCGGGAAGGAACGAGGTCAATAATGTTCAAGCGCATCTTCTCCTCCTTCTCTTTCGCAGCCTGCTCTTCCAGGACGCGTTTATAATCCAGAGGCATGACCCGGACAAAAAGAGGAAGGAGATGATGGAAATCGAGCAGAACGCGATTGGCGACCTCTGAGCCAGTATAGTGACGATGGTCCTCGATAAGACTACGAAGACAAGCAATCTCTTTGGGATCCGTGACTTTGCCAAGTTCTACCATCTCCATGTTAACTTTGGAGGAGAACGTATGAGCTGTGTCGAGAACGTAAGCTATTCCTCCACTCATTCCTGCAGCGAAATTACGACCGGTAGTGCCAAGAACTACAACTCGCCCGCCAGTCATGTATTCGCAGCCGTGATCTCCAGTGCCTTCAACAACGGCGTTTGCGCCAGAGTTTCGAACAGCGAAACGCTCCGCAGCGATACCTCGAACGAATGCTTCGCCTGACGTCGCGCCGTATAAGCAGACGTTGCCTATAATGATGTTTTCCTCTGCTTTGAATGTCGACTGTTTTGGTGGGTACACGATAAGGCGTCCCCCGGACAGGCCTTTGCCAACGTAGTCGTTAGCGTCACCTTCCAGTTCGATCGTGATCCCGGGAGCGAGGAATGCGCCACAGGATTGACCAGCAGACCCCCGCATGCGAATGTGGATGGTATCCTTGGGCAACCCATCTTCGCCATACAGTTTGGAGACACGGTGAGACAAAGAGGTGCCCAAAGCACGGTCGGTATTCGTCACTTCGCACTCGATGTGAACAGGAAGACCCTTGGTGAGCGCGGGCTCCGATTCGTCGATAAATTTGTTGTCAAGGCGGATGTAAAGCTTGTGGTCTTGCTGACGAACACGGTACGTGGCTGCGCCAGGGCGCATCTGCCATGCGGGTTTAAGCACGGCGGAGAGATCAAGGTTGGCGGTCTTGGTCGTGCGTAGTTTCTCGTCGATCTTCAGCATGTCAGCACGCCCAACCATCTCGTTGATAGTGCGGAATCCGAGCTTCGCCATGATTGCACGAAGATCCTCCGCGAGGTAGTAGAAGAAGTTGATGACCTGCTCAGGCTGACCGGCGAATTTCGCACGAAGTTGAGGATCCTGAGTAGCGATACCAACGGGACACGTGTTCACTGTAAAGGCGACTGTGAGCAGGAGATGCTGAACACGGAAAAAAGAACACTTACAATGACACTTGCGCATCATAATGCAACCCATTGCAATGAGAGGTGTCGTGGCAAAGCCCCACTCCTCTGCACCAAGCATGCAGGCAATTGCTATATCGCGACCAGTCCGAATCTGACCATCCGTTTGAACGGTTACGCGACCCCGGAGGTCGTTCAGAACGAGAGTTTGGTGGGTTTCTGCGAGGCCAAGTTCCCAAGGCAAACCGGCATACTTGATACTAGTCCAGCGAGAGGCACCGGTGCCGCCGTCGTGACCAGAGATCAGGATATGATCTGCTTTGGCTTTTGCGACGCCGCTGGCGACGATGCCCACACCGACTTCCGAGACAAGTTTCACCGAGATGCGCGCACGAGGGTTCGAGCACTTCAGATCGTAAATAAGCTGCTTGAGGTCCTCGATGGAGTATATATCATGATGGGGAGGGGGTGAGATAAGGCCAACACCAGCAGTCGAGTGACGAGTGCGAGCAATCGAAACCGAAACCTTGTGACCCGGGAGCTCACCACCCTCGCCAGGCTTTGCGCCTTGCGCCATCTTGATTTGCAATTCATCTGCATCAGCCAGGTAGTTGGACGTGACGCCGAAACGACCCGAAGCAACCTGTTTGATTGCGGATCGCATCACATCTCCGTTAGGGAGGACTTGCGACCTTTCCGCATCCTCCCCGCCTTCACCAGTGTTCGACTTGCCGCCAAGCCGATTCATAGCGACAGCTAGGGTAGAGTGGGCCTCCATGGAAATCGACCCATAAGACATAGCCCCTGTAACGAAACGCCGGACAATCTCATTCCAGGGCTCGACTTGCTCAATAGGAATTGGCGTCGCGTTTTCTAGCCGGAAATCGAGTAGGCCACGCAAGTGGATGCGCTGGGCTTGCTCGTTAGCGTTGCGAGCATACGCATCGTACGCAGTTTGATTCTTTTCCCTGACGGCGTCTTGCAGACTGGCGATGCCTGCAGGGTCGTTGATGTGCGCCTCGCCACCATCCCGCCAGTGGTACTCGCCAGACTCAGGCATACCAGGCGGTAAGATGGTCTCTCGGGAAGGCCAGCCACGTTCATGAAGTTCGAAGGCATCGAGTGCTAGTAAATCGAACGTCGCGCCCTGAACTCGTGACGCAGTCCCAATGAAACAACGTTCCACCACTTCGCTGTGCAGGCCGAGGGCTTCAAAAATCTGGGCTCCCTTGTATGACTGGAGAGTGGAAATACCCATTTTCGACATAACCTTGAGAATTCCATTGTCGACGGAGATTCGATAGTTGGTAATCAAATCCTCGACAGACTTGTCACCACCCTTGATGCTGTAAAATTGCGTCAATTCTTGCCGAAACACAGCGCCATGCCTTGTCAACTTACAGCCCTTCTCGACCAACTTTATGTATTGTTTCAAGCATCAACCAAGGGCAAACGGCATCTGCCCCATACCCGACGAGAACGCAGAGGTGATGCACTTCGCGAGCCTCGGCTGTCTCGACCATTAATGCAACCTTCGCCCGCTTCTTTTGCAGGACGAGATGATGGTGAACGCCACCACACGCCACCAATGCGGACAGAGGTACACGAGAGGGCCCAGTGGCGCGATCGGACAAAATGATGACTTTGATCCCGTCCTCGATAGCCTGCGCTGCCTCGCTGCAGACACGTTGTAGTGCTAGCTGATATCCGGGGATACCTTCCTCCTTCTGGAATGTAATGTCGATTGTGATCGATGGCCAGGTAACGTAGGCGGCCTTCAGGTTTTTCATCGCATTCATTTCTTCAAGAGACAATAACGGGGAAGGAAGAAGAATGCGGTGGCACTGTTCTGGCTTCATCTCCAGAAGATTGCCCTCGGGCCCGACGTATGCTTCAAGCGACATGACGATGTTCTCTCGTATTGGATCTATGGGCGGATTGGTGACCTGGGCGAATAGCTGACGGAAATAGTCATAAATAATACGAGGTTGCGTGGCCATTGCGGCTATGGGTGCGTCGTTCCCCATCGAGCCCAATGCTTCCTTACCGTTCTCGACCATTGGGAGCATAAGAAGATTGAGCTGTTCAACCGTGTAACCAAACGCGAGGAGTTTGGGATCGCTACTGAGCGGTGCATCGTCGACGACGGGATCGATCGAGAAATTGCTGCGAATTACACGCTTAATGATGTTTGGAACATGCAGGATGTGGGCTTCAACCCATGATGCGAAGTCTTGCTTGGAAGCTGTGTTCCGTTTGAGCTCCTTGTCATCTACAATCCTTCCTTCCAGGGTGTCGACGAGAAGCATGCGACCGGGCTTTAGACGGCCTTTCTGCACAACCTTCTCCGGAGGGATAAAAACAGCGCCAACTTCAGAGGCACACACCATAATGTCCTCATTGCTGACGACAAAACGACACGGCCGCAAACCATTACGATCGAGATTAGCACCGCAATAACGGCCGTCACTGAAGGTAAATAGGGCAGGACCATCCCAAGGTTCTTGAACGCAAGCAGCCCAGTTATAGAACGCTCGCTTTTCGGGTTCCATGTGCTCGTTCCCTTGCCACGCCTCGGGGATGAGCATCATGACGGCTTCCGGCAATGTAACGACACCATTCACGACAAGTAGCTCGAGTACGTTGTCGAAAGCAGCGGAGTCAGACCCCCCGTTTTCGATGATTGGATAGAGAAGGTCGAGCTGATCACCGAAGCTCGTCGAAGAAATTACACCTTCACGAGCCCTCATCCAATTTTTGTTGCCACGAACGGTGTTGATCTCGCCTAAAGTGGCGCGTTAGATCTTACCTAACACGCTCGAGGACGATGCGTACTGACCGTTGTGAGCGGCCCACCTCATTGGCTGGGCACGATCCCATGAGGGGAAGGTATTCGTAGAGAATCGGGAATGCACCAAAGTAAAGTGGGAACGGTACAAAACGTGATTGAGGTCATGATAGTAGTTGTACACTTGGGGAGGTGAAAGCTGCCCTTTATACACGATGTTCTTCGAGGATAGTGAACAGACGTAGAAGCCCTTCGCGACCGTACTTTATATACAAGAAAGTCGAGACGTTGTTGAGTGAAGTTCATTACTTTGAATGAATGAGAAAGCACAAACATAGTATGAGTGGCATGCTTGCGCAACACGTATAGTTGTCGTTCAAACAGTTTGGCATCGAAAGTACCATTCTGACATGTAGTGCCGTCACCATAGTGATCACGAAGAACAACGAAAGGTTGGTAAATCGCCGGCTCCTTGCTACTGGCAGCAGGACCTAGGATGGTACCATCTGTCGGAACTTCGCGCCACCCGAGCACACGAAGACCCAATCCACTAGCGATGTTGGAAAAGATCGCTTGGAAGTTTTGAAGTTGGATAGGGTCATTGGCCTTGAAGAAAACGTTGCCGACAGCGTACTCGCCCGATTCGGGCAGAACGCAGCCAATGTCCCTTTCAGCCTCTCGCTTGAAGAAGAGGTGGGGGATACTGGTCATGACGCCAGCACCGTCACCATCGCGGCTATCAGCCCCTGTAGCACCACGATGGGTCATGGCGCAAAGCAATTGACGAGCATCGGAGACGATTTTATGGCTTTGCTCCCCTTTGATATGACAGATAAAGCCCACCCCACAAGCATCTTTCTCATACTCTGCGAGATAAAGACCTTGATCAGCGGGAAGAGATTGATCCCAAGAATCGGGATTGCGTTGGACAGCATGGAAGCCGTTATCTGCTAAAGAAGACAGCTCCGAAACCAGAGGGAGCTGGTGCGGGACGTCCGGGTATGCCATAGAAAAAGAAGTAGTGGGGGCGTTCGAAGGGGAAAGGCTTTCAGCGAAGAAAGCTGATAAGCAGGCATGCTCCGGCCGATGACTCGGAGGCGGACCTCCGTTCATAGCCGGCGGACCTCCACTCACATATTTACATAATCACGCCCACCGGATCAGAAGCCAGGAACTGGTTATGATTGGCCAACTAAGCCGTAATGACGGATTAGGTATAAACAACAGTAAACATAAATCCCTCGTACTAAACTCGATCCAGTGACATTATGTCAATTCATTGGCAGGAGAGAAAAAAAAGCACCCGCCCAGCAACGGCCCAGTGTGCGAAACATGTTACATCGTCCGGCGGAAATTATAGCCAACGACGCATCAGTGCTAGCACCTATCAAGTCCGAGGTCCCCTGAGAAAAAGAAAAAAAAAAACACTGTCATTCTTGCAGCCCACAAAACACTCCGTCTCATCTGGGCGGAAATTACTTTCAAGCATCGTAAGGGACGCGATAGCTTCCAGAATATTGGGCTGTGCACAAGACTCCCCCAGGACCCCACACGCGGTAACGCGAGAAAGAACCCTACCTTGCAGTAAGGGTGAGGTGCATCCCCATGAGAGTAGCACTGCCTCGTGCTCAGTGGCCGTGGAACAGGGACTATTTCCCGTGCTGAAATCTCGTTCTGAACCTCGAGCGCCGTGGCGGTCTGACTTGGCCCTCGGAACCGGAGGACAACGCCGCATCACACGGTCGCACGGCACAAGAGACAGCCAGCGTGTGATGACCATGCAACGACGACTCACAAGTCACTGGGCAGGTAATTGCCGACAGTCTGGTGTGACAGTCACGTGGCTAGGCAACCTGCAAGAGAGCGTTTCAGTCATTCAGTCACGGCTGGAGCACATACTTGGTGTATTTCCTAAGACTTGGGTTCTCATGCTTGTCAGTCTGAAGAGCAGGACCAGGTACCAACAGAACTTACTAGCAATTGCGTCTCGCAGTAGAGACGACCCTGTAACTGACGGAGACTATAATAGATGAATCGATGATGTTCCAGACGAGATCATTGAAACTGCTGCTTCACCATGCAGCAGCCCACCGCACCGCGGAGAGCCGATTAAAACCCCAAGAAGCCAATCATGGGTGAAAATAGAAGATAGCGGTGGTCCCCATAGCTGTTTTGCCCGTCGTCAGTGAAACACTGAGCTATGTATGCACCAGGTCAGCAAACAGCCAGGGGTCTGACTTAAGTAGTAGATTAATTCAACTTTTAACAAGGAATCGGCATGTGCAGCACATTTTCATCTCAACCTTGTCGGGAGAGATAAATTTGGCCCAGCTCAGGTTACGGGAGAGGTTCTAGGGCTGGACACGAGGCAAGTCTGATACTTTTGCCTATAGCATACGAAGTCCGTCATGCGGACTTCAGGACAACGAAAACAACAACCTTCAGGTCACGTCGTCCACGATGGGACAAGGCACCATGAAAAATGACCCAAAGATGCTACGCGGAGTTTGCAGGGACCAGAATTTCCTAGGTTTGAATATGTTGTTAGGAGTCATCGACTTCTACTGGTAGATTACCAAACTTTGGAAAACAGTTGCCTTACTGGAGGCGCGTGAACAGTTGATGGTGGGTGTAGACCGAGGAGGTGGATGTGATGGATTAAGAGTCGCCTGTCTCTTGCCTGGATCTCTTCTGATGGGTCACAGGAGATATCGAGAAGGTTACAGGAAAGTTAATTATTTCCATAGGAGCTGACGCACCATCTACTTTCCGGTAATCATGCCCCATAAGGCAGGATCTATCGATGTTCAGCTTTCTTCAACTTAACCAACTCATTGTTCCAATACTGAGAATCATAGACTTTCAACTGCGAATGATTACTTTCTGAGTTAGAACACCTGTAAATTGGCATGCCTCGCCAGTTCCGCGGAACTGGCGAGGCGGTACAGAGATCATGGACTGGTACAAGTGTTCGAACCGGACCTTCCGGGCCAAACCGAAGTGTCGCACATTGCAAATAATTTCCAAGGGCGATTGCCGAGATGATTTCATAACACCCCAGGCCAAGGGTACGTGGCTGTATCTCTTGATATGGAATCACCCTGCCCCATCGTGAAGCGCACAACACACTGCAGCTGGATGAAGTGTCTCAATGAACGGATCATTTAGTAACAAAAGTTCGACTTACCCTTGTGATGCCCATTATATTGTCGGACAGTCTCGCCCGAAGCCATCTCCCAGAGTCGAGCAGTATGATCCGAGGATGCTATTGAACCAGTATACACCATGAATTAATGGGTTAAGACAGATAACAGTTTCTCACCCGTCACCAGATATGCGGAGTCCGCACTAAAAGCACAGTCCCACACCCATCGCTGATGCCCTTGGAGTACTTTCTCTTGCTTCAATTCATAATTCTGAGATATGGACCATATCTTCACCGTAGTGTCCGCAGAACATGTGGCGAGATACCTAATGCATCTGCATGAGCCCCGGATGCACGCAGAAAGGGAACTCAGATACATAACTTACCTAACGTCAGGACTAAGAAGGACGCGAGTTATGTACTTTTTATGCGCGCTGAACTTGGTTACGGCCTGGTATCTTGGGAGTTCAGATTTCTCTTCGTTAATTTTCCAGACATAGCATTTGCCCTAATTGAGGAATGATGAGCACTAACTCAACCCAAGCATTGGATCCATGCCTTATTATTTCCAGCAACCAAACACGATCCATCAGAAGCCAGGCTGACAGACCTAATGGGCACATCGCCGGCAGGGGTCTTGCGCTTGTGCGTTAAGAAATCGGAAAGTGGAGATGAATTTGACGCACCAGTTCATGGGAACAGAGATTTTCAGATAGGTCCCACTGTTTTATGCATCCGGCCTGATCGCAGGAGATGAGCTCTCCTTGATTAGGATGGACGCAAACATCGTTGACTGAGCATATGTGCGTTAGCATCATCCGAAGAGAGCAATATGATAAGATGAGGCTACCAGGGGCGCCATTATCATAAGTGCGGTGCACTTGTGTACTCCTGAAGCAATAGATCAAGAAAAGCCCCAGAACTATTAAACTCGGAATGAATGAGTACCTGAGGTCCCATATCCTGATAGTGCCGTCTTCACTACCAGTAACTAACCATTTCCCTTCACTGTGGAAGGAAACGGAGGTGACATTCATGGTGTGAGCATCGAGACAGGTCAGCTACGGAATCGCATACTTCAATACGTGGGCTACGGAGATGGAAGGGACCAACCGGGGTGGAGGAAGTGCTAGCGACCTCGTAGATGTACACTTTCTTGTGGATTGCCGCAGCGAGTAGACGCTTGCTATGAGTCGGAACGTGAACGAGACCCTCCACAAGAAGAAAAGGGCCGAATTACTCAGGAGAGATAGCGAGACGATTTACTTGCTAATGACGAACCCAAGTATGACCCGATTTGCAGTGTGTTTGAAAAGACAGTGCTCACGCCAGATTCCCCCGACCTTGCGATGGTACGGGAGCAAATTCCACTCCAAGCTTCCCAAAATCTGATTTCATGGTCGTACGAGCCCGTCACTAGAACGACTGACATTCCGTGTCGGTTGTAGTCGATGATAAATGAGGGTTCTCGAGAACGTTGCAACTTCCAATACGGACGTTTGACAAATTATTTAATCGGGCTTCAGAACTGAGCTCCGCTGTTTTCCCATGCACCGCTGCCAATATTGATAGTCGTAACGTCGTTATGCCCTTCATTTTTCCGCCTCGCGTTTCTCTTCAGAAAGTCGCACACGTATGTACATGATCCTCACTTTCAAGATCCACCAACAGTCTCCTCTGAGGTCCGTTCATTTTACAGAGCTCCGCTCAGATGCATCGCTGGGGCCAGGCCGAGGATCAGGTCCGGCTGATGCAAGATGGCAACGCGTTCGTAATTGAATATGTCTGCCACGCGTCAGTCTAGGATCGTTTGCTTAATCGCGGGGTGGGCTCGTGGATGCTTGAGTCCTTGGGGACCTCAAGCACTATTACGTCCCTTCCATGATGCCGTTCTGCCTCGACACCTTCACGATTTCATACATTTCATAACTCACAGCTCAGACATTGTCGCATTTCATTTACCAGGATCTCAAACGCACACTCAGCCGTGCGACGAGCCGTCGTCCGTGAATTAATTGAGTTCGGCTATTGGAATCGCTCTGGCTAGTAATGTGTCGTCAAAGCTGTTCTTCGCAAATCCAATAAGCGACATTCTTAGATTTCCGCACCAAACAACTAATACCCAGGTTGCAAGAACAAATTAGGCACGCCTGTTCAGTGGGTCCTATCACCGACTGCTCCCCGCTTGGGAGATTGAAGTAATCTTGAGATCGAAGGAGGGCAGATCTAACTAAACTTTCACTCCCCAAACGTTTATAAGGAGAGTGCAAACCCACTGGCCAATGGTACCCAACGACCTTCAGCACTTGCCGTTCGCGTACCTACTATTTTGGCTATGAACGCGTTCCCCGTAAGTCGCCACTCCATTCCTCAGAATGCTGTTGACACGGAGCCTAGAACGGCACACGAGTTTTCTTCTGGACTGCTGCCGGTGAAATCAAATATGGCACCGTACAGTCTACGAGCCGCCTTGCCGATGTAAGCTTTCTTCCTTAATGCGCGTTATACCTGTATCTAACTGTCTGCAGGGAACGCAAGTCGTCGTTGTAGCAGTGGACGCTGGCGAAGGTCATCGCAGTCTGCCGTAAGTAGCTTGAACACTGCGGAGCCCGAACACAGTTGCTAACGCCAACCAATAGTGTTTCCAGTGTCTCAAAAGTAAACTAGGCCAAGTTGTTACTTATTCGGGTGCACGCATCATCTGCATTGTAGATCTCATTTCACTAGCTAGAGCCATTGCATGGACTTCACATCCCCCACACTGTATCAATCTGCTTCCCATCGGCCATACAGTTATTTATTCGCCTGTAGCCCCGCGGCCTGTTCCTAATACACATCACGTCGTGTTTCGCTTTAATTCACCATGCTTAGATTCCGAAAATCGCGTCAAATGGGTAAATTCGTTATGGCGTGTCTCCAAACAATCTTCAAACAGCCGCATGGTATCAGGTACCAGGGTTCTGGGAATCGGGACATAAATCCGACTGCACGTTTTGCTGTTTCGCCCGGTAGAGCCGCAAGAGTAGGCAATCGCTTGCTGAGCGCATCCCTGGCCGACAAGACAAAATTGGGGCGAGGAACTCAAGCGAGAATTTGACATCGAGATCTAGACCGTTGAGTAGGTATGCGAGATCGGGGTTGATGCACTCGGTTTTCTGGATCACAGACAACGCTTGCTCAAGATGCTTGTCCGATCGCAGTATTCCCCTCGTTCTCGGGGGTTGGTACCCGGAGGTCGGAGACTGCAACGTCATTAGCGTTGGGGTCGATGCAACACCCCTCTCTAAATGACTCATCTAGAAGTACCCCGCTTGTACGTGTCAGTCTCTTCACATCATGTCCGCGCTCTTGTGCATGTGAGCAAATGATAAGTAGTTCAAACGTCATTGAATAAAAATGGAACCGAAAAGAATGTTGTTGTTTCACGTCCGATGCGATCCCATACAAAAAACTGGTTTCAGTTGAACCGAACATCCGTCAGCGGCCGGTCATTTCGTGTATTGTTGTAGTCAAAAGGACTCGAGTATCAACGATATGACATTTCCAAATATGTTGCATCAGAAGGTGCTGTCAGGGTTGAGATATAATGGGGCACTCCCTTCTGCGAAGTTTGGCCTTATCCGGTTGTACCTCTTTTCATTTACTCGGCAAACCGGCGTGGCTTGTGTTCACGCGTACCAACTTCAACTTTCCCTGCGTCACCCCCCCTGTAATCCTAGCTGGGACTGAGAAGACGCAAACCATGAGGAACTAGACACGCACCCTAACCATTATACTTATACGTTGTCCGCGCTCGGCTCTATCTCTATCTATCGACGGCAGAATTGCATGCCTCCAGTGGTAGCGGACATTGTCTCTGCAATATACTCAGCACAGGTATTCAACCTAGATGCGGAAGTATATGTCACCTCTGCAGATAAATGCTGCCGGACGGGAGCAATATATCAAAGCACTCTAACTCTGCAGGACTTTGGCATTCCATCCTTAATGTCCTTGTAGCCCCCAGGCTCACGCCTAAGATCCATGCACCGCTCGCAGAGACGTTATCAATGTGAGGAAGGATTTCCCCAGACGAAGCCAGGTGTAACAAGTGAGTCTGTGTGTCTTTCGAAGGGTAGAGAGCTCGCAGGCGGTTCAATACCGGAGTCAGGCCGCGAGTTTCAGATTCCGGCCAGGAAGAGAGACACATTTCGCGATAATCCCGAATAACATTGTCGTAGTGGCCCTTGGGGAATGGACAGTCGAAAACAGAGAGACTTTCGATTATGTACTCACCTCGTGGAATGTGTAGTAGTGGTCTGGCAAGAATACACCCTCCACAGGAGTACCGTCCGAGACTGGATTCCTAGCACGAAAATCACTCTGAAGTCTACGCACCCGTATGCTCTCAGTAGCGTCGAGTTGACTCAGGGCCGTAGTCAGAAGCAATCGCTGCTCGCGGGCGTCGAAGAAGCTCGGGAAAAAAGTAAAACCCTCTGGTAGCAAGTTGTTGGCGGTTCTAACGGATGTTAGCTGCCTGACGGTTCTTTCTGGGAGAATAGATGAGGCGAAATGTTTCGGGATGTCTCGGAAAAACCTCATTGTGGATGTTCCGGTACTAAGCGCTCGTTCCAACTTCCGTGTTGCAAAACTGCCAAACCGGAACGTTCTCATCACCCTAACTCCTCAGTGCTTCCGCCAACACATTGCAAGGCGCTAGGCAGCAAGACAGCACTACGATACTGCACAGACTTTTCTGCTCTCCAATACATTACCGGAAAGCCAATTAATCGACGCGAATCCTATCAACAATACTTACGCTTCATGACCGTTCACGATGAAGTCGCTGTTCCCCCTTCGAGTCAGGATCAACGAGGTAGCCCCCTCTATGCTGCATTAGCTCGGACGACCACGCGAGCCATTACTTTGTATTTCTCCCGTCCGGTGAGGTTGTTCAGGCCATCCAAAGGTAGGCCAAACCCCATGAAGATTCTCTCCGCTAACCGTCCGCAAACCCAGTGAGCGGTTGGCACTCACTCCGGGGACATGCCAACAGCCGTGGCACTACTCTCGGTTCTCAATATATCGTCTCACTCATCAAAAGTCAAGGTGTGGTGTCCACCCTCTTCTCGAGTGCTTCCGAATCGAGGCTCATACCATTGTAGTTCATGGTAATACCTAAACACTTCGTACCGCCAATGCTCGCCAACGCGGTGCTGGGTACGGTGCTTTGGACCACGTACACCGAGTGCTCTAGTTATCTACAATCTCACCTCGGAATTCACTCGATGTTCACGGTTGCATTGTCAGGTGCTGCTGCGGGTGGTATGCAAGCCTTAGTCGCTGCACCTGTGGAAAATGTGAGACTCGTCATCGAGGGCGGAACTGGGAACGGATGGTCCCATGCGTGGAAGGAGGTCTTTCGAGGAACACAACCGATACGCGTCACAAGTAAATCTGACCAAATCAGAGATGCCAGACAAGTCAGGCTCTGGATGAAAGATGTCGGTGAAATGGCTGGGCGCGGATGGGCTGGATGGGGGTGGGGATGCGGGAAAGATGTCTGTGGTAGGTAAGCTCAAATCACTGGCCAAAGCATCTTATCTGCCCCTTTTCAGGTTTTGCTGCTTTCTTCACAGTTTTCGAGATCACTCGCAAAGTAGCGAACAAAGTCAAACTCGCGACACACCATGTTCTTCGAAGATTGCAGTCAGGGAACGAGGCATCCCACAACCTACCTCGATTTACCCATGCTTTCACACTAGTCTGCGGCGGCATGATCGCAGGCTTGGCGTATGAGAGCCTCTGTAGGCCGTGGGATGTGGCGCGCCGAGCTATTGCTCTCGAGAAGTCAGGCGTACATCCGAGCAGCCGACAATCATCATTCTCTGTCTTGATGCAAAAACTTCAGGGAGATGGCATAACATCATTCTTTCGTGAACATCCGGCGGGTATTCCTGGACATCCCAAGTTACGATCCAACGCTCATCGTCAGATTTCTTCCGTTCTTCGGACGCTCGCTCGCGTTGGTCCGTGGGGCGTGGGTTTTCTGGTATGGGAGTCATTTGGTCCAGGTTTGGATTGAAAGGTAGATTTTGGAAAAGAAACCCTTAGGTGTTTTGATGTTGAACCGTGTTGATCGCTGTAATCATCTAAGTGGTGTTTCCAGTTAGTTCCGGTAAATGAACTCGCTTGTCAACTACGCATTTCCAGAGGAGCTTCGGACCTGCAACGCGAATGCTCCACGACCGCTCTGCAAGCAATCGAGCCTGCTCCGATACCACGCAAAAAACCCCGTGCACATGCTCCGTGGCGTCCTGCCACAACAATGTAGGCGCCGTCCGGATGTGACGTACTCATCCTTCCATGTGGCTGTACAGCTCCTCCTTCAATGGCGTTCGCTGGGTCGATGGGGACCATTCAATATTCATCATTCAAACCTTCCTCGATGATCGCCGCCAGGAGCAATGGCAATTCATTACCAATACAGCTCTTGTCACCCGGGAAGAGCTGAAAACAGAAGAATTTAGTACCATCGGGAAGACGTTTTCACAATAGTCATGATGGAGTAGTCATGATGTGGCTCAAGATTGGTTCTGATTCATTCATGGTCATGGAAGCCCGACCCGGCGAGAAAGATCCAAGGTCCGGCAGGCAACAGATGCAGAAAGAGGTAAGTAATCGTCGCCTCGGATCGACTCTGTTTACCTCATCAGTTGACAAGACCACACGGGACTTGTTCAGGTGGATGCCAGTTTCCGTTGATCGGAGCTTGACATAAGTTGGAGCATAATCATTGAACTTAGATTGACCACAGCGATGCACAATATATGTGCATGACAGAAGCGGTCTGTATCATGAGTAGCAGATTCGGTACATGGCATTCTCTTTCCCTTCCCAGCTGACCTGAAACCTGAGGCCGGAGGCCCAGGTCCGATCGGGTGAGGGAATGTACGTTGAACAGAGTGATGCCATGACGTTTGATGGTGATGGCGCGTGTTCACTGATCCACTGGTGATAACCTTGACCCACGCTGAATTCATGACTCTATCGAGTCGATAGCTTACTTCATGGCGTTGAAACATTTCTGATCCACTTGCATTCACCCCTGAGAGTCTGAGATTCTCAATTCAATCTCGAATGCGAGAATATCTCTTTGCCCCTTGGAACATGTCCGTAAGACGCCTGCAGGTCACCTGCCGTTGATTTGACATCGGATGATCGATTTCCTTTCGCGCTGACTAGCGACAGGTTCGTCCGCAACTTACATGCCACTTTTATACTGCTTCAAGGGGCGTGCTGTCTGGTGACTGGTATCCGTCGGCTGCTTTCATTCCGCAGGGCCGGGATCGACTTATCAAACAACGGTTGGTGTTTCACCAAAATTCAGGATTGGTCAAGCAGTATGTTGGCTATATTACCGCGTACTGGGACAGCACAGCGCTCCGATATAAGTAAACCGGACAGGGTGAATTGCGGTCCTTTTGAATGGCTATCATTGCTTGGTCGGAAGAAACTGTTGCCTTACACTTCGAGTTATCCGACACCCCGCGGCTTTGCTTTGCATGAAACATGGGTGCAATCAGCCGAATAGTACTACGACGTGGCTGATCTCCGCGTATCGGTAGCCTCTCCACTCCATCGAGTAGTTAATAGAAAGAAAATACCATTTCCCTGGAGTCTTGTACGTGGCCACTAGACCTGACAGGATCCCTCTTCTAGACTGCGGAACTTCTACTTGATGTAACGAACTTGCAGTTTCACGAACATTCTAGGTATTACATAAGCCATATATATTATTTTGAAGCGCAGGGCCGCCTCGATGATATCGAGAAAGAATTGCAGTTGGTGTTCGCAATACTAGAATATCCTGTCGATCACTTCACCAACATGCCGCGTTGTGCGCGAAAAGGGTGCGGTCAGGATTTTTCATCAGAAGAGAACACGGAAACCAGTTGTCATTACCACCCTGGAGCACCGGTGAGTTTCGGCTGTCGGTCATGTTAGATCGGTTGTTCCAAGCTGTTGCATTATCAGGTCTTCCACGAGGGGCTTAAGTCGTGGTCATGCTGCTCAAGTGTCAACAAGCCGGTTCTCGACTTCGATGAATTCATGGCTATACCTGTATGCACGCCTTGTTACCTGGTGGAGCACGTTCACTGCTAACGATCATCGATCACACCGGCAAGGGGTGTGAGGTTGGCGCACATACAGAAGTAGCACCGCAAGTTGTCCCTCAGGTGCTGAAGCCTGCAGCTACTGAGGTTCTCACAATGACGGAATTGAAAGAAGGAAAAGAAGTCTATTCTACGAGGTCGACGCTTCAATCACAGACATCTGCGCCTCTCCTCACCACTCTCCCTGCTGAATCCACTCCTTCTTCCCTCCGGGAAGAGGAGGATGATTTAAGTGTAGCAGTCACACCTGGCATACAATGCAGACGTAGAGGCTGTAGCGTAACTTTCGCGAGCGATGCGGAAAACCGCATCGGAAACGGCGAAGGCACTGTTTGCACCTACCACCCAGCGCCGGTACGTTTCGGATTCTTCGCCACCTTCCCTCATAGTTTCCCCGTCCATTGACTGAATTAATTCATCCCGCAGCCCATCTTCCACGAGGGAAGTAAGGTATGTGGCCCGTAAATTACGTCGCTCGCGCACCATTCCCCACATACTTCTGTCTGTATTTCTGGCAATTCTCATGCGACGTTCAGGGTTATCTATGCTGTAAACGGCGAGTCCTGGAATTTGAAGAATTCCTCAAAATCGAAGGATGCAAGAAGGGCCGCCATGTTTTTGTTCCGAAGCGGAGCGAAGAGCTGGTGTGTAGCACCACTTTTATTACGTCGCCATCACGGCTGCTGATCACTTTTTGATCTGTTTGGGATCACCCGGCTGAACAGCTCACTGAGTGCCGTATAGATCATTACCAGACACCGAACGAGGTGCACGTGTCTGTATTTGCCAAGCAGGCTGACAGGGACAGAAGCAAGGTAACGGTTGAAGAGACTCAGGTTGGCGTTACAATGCAGACAGTATCAACCCCCTCTATTACTTTGCTCACGAGAGTATATGCAGGTCCATTTTGATCTATATCTCCCTGCCCAAAAACGGTTCAAGCGCACTCTTCAGCTCTTTGGTTCAGTCGAGCCAGAAGGGTCTTCGTACAAGTTCTTTGGGACCAAGGTAGAGGTCGTCTTGAAGAAGTTGGATACCCGAAGCTGGACCGTCCTAGAAAAGACAACGCGTGATCTCGGAAATGTTAGCTTGACATTTGGGGTTGGGGGTAGAATCGGTACGATCGGTGGCAAGGAAATTATACTTGACGAGCAGAATAAACACCGAGTATTATGAAGAAATTGCCATGGATACCTAGATACTTTTGTCGAAGAGACAGTTTGCATGAGTTTCTACGCGTGTATGTGTCAGGAGGTGCTACAATCGCCGAACAATCACAGCTCGCCCGGTATCTCTATTTTCTGGAACATCTGGATAACGTCACCCCCTTGGAGATTATCGAAGTCTTGTAAGTTAACGCCGCATTCTGAACCTTTCCTAACCTCGGTCACGTCCTTCTTCAGCTGCTTCAATGCATCTATGGTACCTGGCAACAAGTCCCAACTCAATACATCCACAACGTAAGCATGTCAGTGCTCACCTTCATATATAGTTTTATCTTCTCTTAGTACCCTGACCGGGCTTGATCGTTGCACAACCCCATGGGTGACCCTGCACCCGGCGATCCTCTTGTAATTTCCTTTCATTTGGATCTCGAATAGCTGGAGCACGGTCGCCTCGCCGGTGACTTTGATGTCGTAAGTATACGGCAGGAGAGATATGACGCGATCTCGGACGTCGTCGATGACGCGGTATATGATGTCGGATGTATAAATTGGGACGTGGTTCTGGGAGGCGGAGGCTCGGACGCTCCGCGGTACGCCGACAGAAAATGCGACTATCATCGCTGACGCGGAAATTAACGAGTGGACACAAGAAATCCAGACGTAGACGTACCGTCTGCGGCCTTTGCCATCATGACATCGGATTCAGAAACATCCCCCACGCCAGTGGAAACGACCTTGACGCCTGCTAAGCAATTCCCAATATCCTTGACTGCACCAACTAGGGCCTCGACACTGCCACTAACATCCCCTTTGACAACCATCCGAAGATACTTCTTCGCCTCCTGAACAGAACTGTCTTCAACCACCGCAGGTGCGACGCGGTTACCCCTCTTTGCCTTGTATGCAATTTCTCTCTCTTTCTCCTCCTTCTCTTTGTCTGCTTGTCTTGTGGCATTTATCGCCTCGACATCACCAAGGGCACTCTCTAGATCCCGTTTCCGCTCCCGATTCGCACATGCTTTCTTTATGTCGGCATCGCTACCTGATAGGACCTCCTCACCAGCGGCAGGAAGCGACTTCCAACCTATAACAAGGACAGGGGTACCAGGTATGGCAGATGTGATGGGTTGCAAGGAAGGGGAAAGAATGCGGCGTGTCGAACATGAGGAAGTCCCCGCAAGAAGGGGTATTCCTAGAGAGAGACTGCCGCGTGTCATAAGAACAGTTGCAACAGGACTACACGCATAAGTTAGTACTCGTGACAAAAATGGAGCTAGGAAGTGAACGTGTATACTCACCCAAATCCTTTGAGTATCCTAGACTCGAGGACATACCCCACGGGTGTGCAATCTTGTTCTGCACGGAGGTCCATTACATCAGCAACTAGAGCAAGGGTTTCAATAAGCTCAGGCAGTCCATCTCCAGTGAGCCCGGAGACGGTAACGCAAGGAACATCCCCGCCACCCTCTTCTAGAGGAACGCCGGCGGAAAGTAAGGCAAATTTAGTCTTTTCCTGCAGGCCGCGTACACAATAGAAGAACGTGAGTTATAATTGCACAGACTGCGAAAAAGGGAAGAGTGTGACGGATGTACAAGGGGACACTTACGACATCAGCTTCAGGCTTGTCAACCTTATTGATAGCAACAACCATTCCAATGTTACCTCCTTCCTTCTCACGTTTAACAAGCTCGATGACTTCCAGTGTTTGGGGCATGACACCATCATCTGCAGCAACTACTAGGACAACGATGTCAGTGACCGAAGTTCCACGCGCACGCATGGCAGAGAAGGCAGCATGGCCCGGGGTGTCCAGGAACGTGATGAGACGATCATCTCCCTCGGATGTCGATGAGTCACCACTCATGCTCAGCGGAACACAGAAAGCGCCAATATGCTGCGTGATCCCGCCTGCTTCGGAAGCAGCAACAGAAGAAGAACGAAGATTGTCGAGAAGAGTGGTTTTTCCGTGATCGACATGTCCCATAATCGCTACAATGGGGGGACGGGTTGGCAGAAGGTGGGGGTTTTCCGACGGAGGTCTATTAAAGAGCACTGGAGTCAATGGGACACTCTAAGAGAATGAAAGCTCAGAGTATCAAAACCGGCAAGAAACATGCTTACGGAGGGTATAGGTCGAAAGCGGCTTCATCATTAATTATGGGATTACGACCGAACTCTTGTACGAGTAGAGCAGCATAGTCACAGGTTAAAACTGTAGTGATGGTTTAGCTCTCTTGATTATGAGAGGAAAGATTGCCGACCATAATCATAGGAAGATTCTGCATACATTCCTACTTGCTCCATCTTCCGTTGAAGCGTACCTTTGAACGAAGCAAAATCAGTCCATTGTGTGTGGAACAAGAAGATTACACATACGCAAGCGAACGTTCAATAACTTGGCCAGTTGCCCAACCGAAACAGTCGACGGAATATAGAGATCCGCTTGCACCTGCTTGGGCTGCAATTTCCGACCGCTCTCTCTTTCCCTTTGTTTTCCGTGCCAGCGACCCATCCCCGACGTGCCGCCTCTGTTTGCACCTGCGATGAAGGCACGGCCGGTGCGAAGAGAACCGCGTTCTTTGAATTTTAATTTGGACAAGCGCGACGGGGTGCCAGGCTCGATTTCGGGCTGAGGGACAAGGGGACGAAAGGAATCACGTTCGTTATGCTGGAACTGCGACCGACGTGATATAAGATGAGGTCTGGACTGAGGGTGCGGAGTGGGGGTATTGGAACGGAAGGAGCCGCGTTCGCTAGGCTTCACCTGACACTGTCGTGATGCAAGGTGAGGAGGAATGTACCGGACAGCGCTGGGCTCGGGAGCTCTGTCTGCTTCTGACTGAAAAACCTGCCTGAAAGCGGGCTAATGTGCACCGGTGAGGTTTTCGCGGACTGGTTACAACCAACTGAACCCACCTTTATTTTAGGTGCTGTAGCGGCGGATCGTGCATTCTTCGGAATGCGAATAACGGTCCATCGCCTGTGCATCGGCGCCGCGGGGGAGCAGAAGCTAGCTGGTCAAAGTCTCGAACGACTTGGAGTTGGCAAAAGCCTCGTCGGCTCGGAACGTAGTACTAGCAAACACCACTAGTACAACGTGCATCGATTTTGCATAGCCACGCGAATACGGCAATTACCATTAGTACTAATACTACTTGGTAGTAATCTTAGACACTACTTCAAAACTTGGCCTAGCCCGCCAGCAGAATGGCTGCGTTTATTATGGGTCACCGTCTACTGCCAAGGCATACGTCTTTCTGCACCCCTTTGGCCCAACAGTGTCGGTTATATGCCCTCTCTCGTTTTCCGCATCGTACCACTGGTTTTGGGAGAAATTCCCGAGGTAACATGTCACGCAGGTCCCAGTCAGACCCTCCTTCAGAAGACAGTCCGTGGACCCCGTCAGACCATGAAGAGAAACCCACCGTAGACCGCTCACAACTTTGGAGGCAGAGCATACATTCCACCACTGATCCCGAGGCAGGCTTGAAGCGATTGCTGGTGAACAACGACGAGCTCGTAGTCACAAGGTAGCGAAAGTTGCCGAGTCTGGTTTCGTGCTCGGTCTCACTCCTAACCAGGCAGCTTGAAATGCTCAATATCTTCATGGGATTCGAGCAGTCGAACCGATATGCTATAAGTGTGTTCAGACTTTCTAACGCAATTTTTTCTGTTATGCACTGAACTTCGCTGTGAAGCCAACCCGGCTGGAGAATCACTCGGATATATTGTTGAAGAACCGCGGGGTTTCTTCTCGATGTTCGCAAGGCAGGTGTTTAGGACGCATAGGCCATTCCGAGCGCTGGTCATGGACCCCGAAGGTTCACCCATCCTTTGGGTGCGTGCTCATGGCTCAGCACCACTACCTTAGTGTACAAATATCCCATTACTTTCAGATCCGTCGCCCGTTTTCTTGGATAAATTCTCGCATGTTCGTTCAGCGTCCTAGGGACGCGCCGGAAGGAGAGTTAGTTCTGGACTCCTTCGCAGAGGTGCAGCAGGAGTGGCATCCCTGGAGGAGGAGGTACAATTTATTCCTGCGGTATGTATTTTCCTAGTTGCCTCTCGGCCCTCTGAACAATCCGCTGACCGGGCTGTTGCATCGTATTGATCCCTCATCTGTCCAAACAACTCCGTCGGCCCGTCGTGTCGAATTATAACGTTTGCCTCCACCCGCATAATTGGCAATATGTTTCCCTCTCACCTGACTTCCCCCTGTGCGATCCTTCCCTTGTTAAACCACGTTGCAAATCCACACCGCGACTCCACATCCCCTTTCTTTTCGGTGTCTTTCAATTTTGCATGAATACCTTGCTATCCCCACGATTCCTACGATCATCATGGATTCTTTTCAACGCGAGTATGGTATGATTTCAATTTTACATCAATAAATCTTTCCCCATTCATGCATATACCACGATGGTGGGTTATTTCCATGGTCCGTATCCTTGACATTGTATCTGTCCGCTCCACGACTGTGCCGACCGGTTCGCTCGAGCCTTTCATCGGTGTTTATTGCCTCACCTGCTCCCATTCCACCGTTGTCATTGCGACCGGGGATGGAACCGTACCGCTCTATCCATATCATGTCTGTCTTTTATCCTATTGGCTTTTGTGTTATCAACTCTACGCTCCTACTCACTACTACCCGGGTTGTGATTCAGGTGCTATTTGGCTTTCGGCTCAATGAACGGCGTTCTTAATCTGGATGTGTTGTTTCCATTTCCACGCATGCTGCATTGATGATCGGTCGTGTCGTCCTCACTTCCAATTTCACCGTGTCCACCCAACGCGATTATCCGGTTTCTTTACTTGCTCGACGTCCTCCGCTCTCGTTTGAATAAAAATGTTGCGTGGTTTCAATATTCTGGAATCCTGACTCCTCGCTCCTTATATCCGCACATATCCGATTCTCTCTCCCGTGACTATATTCCGTTGGCATGCAACCTCTGTACGTCTTCTGCTCTTTGGATTTTCTCCATGTCTCACATTCCCAGTTTGTCTGATCACTGCCTCCGTAATATTGGATGGCGCAACGTTGTATTTGGTTGACCAACCTTTATCCTGCCGATTACCCGGCTGGTGGTTTTTCGGACATCCCTCCAACTGTCTGTTATCTTGGGACGCTGCACGGGTCGATGTCCTGGCATTATCTGCTTCCGACAACCGGATACGGATGAATTATGTTCCATTGTTAATGCCGCTCCGTGTCAACTCCTTCACCAAATTCAGGTCTACTCCTCACCGAGTACTTACTACCCTCGGTTCAGACCCTCAGCCTGAACCTACTCCCCCTGAAGCACATTTCAACCAATTTGCACGTATAGACGAGGGTTTATGGGCGTGGTATTTTGTCTTACGGGAGGCGCAGGGGGACGGCATCGCTAGTGTCAACAGAGCATTTAGGGGATTTGGGAGGGAGGTAAGGTGGCGATTGAGATACGCCCCGAATTGGTGCGAATGACTACTGCGATTCTAGATCTTCACGGACACGGGGCAATACACGGTATCCTTCCGGGCACCGGATGAGCAAGAACAAGTTTACAGTTCGAGCCAGAATAGTGGGGCGATATTACACAAGCCAGCTGCGGAGAGGAATTTGACCGTTGATGAAAGAGCGGTAAGTTCGATCTGCTCGGAGATTACGATTGGGTGCTAAATGATCATGTGAGTAGCTTGTCTTGGCTATGGCAAGTAAGATCACCCAATGCAACTCGAGGAATTTGCACGCATGCTGATTTTATCCCCAGTTAACATCGACTACGATTATTTCTCCAGGCATTCCGAAGGAGGGTGCGTCGTCTGCTTATTTGACCATCTCCCACACTACATTTGTAACAGGCACGGATTTGGTTTCTGGTGGAGCTCCGGAGAATAAGCATACAGGTAACAGCACATGCGCATACTTTTGAATGACTCATGGTACCACAACACGGATTGTACATTAGTATCCCTCGCCCACCTCACACAGGGCTTCTAGAAAGACCTTCAGATCATCCTCATCGATCTCAAGAATACTCGTATTGAACGAGTTGTGAGAGGACCGGGCGTTGCATCGTTCTTTGGCGTTGATGAATGCTAGACCAAACTCACTGATCGGTGGAACTCAATCCTTTAGATCCGTAGAAGAACGTTTGAAAACCTACTTCTTTGTTACATCTCCCAACTCCAGTGAACCCATGACCCCTACAACGATGTATGTCCTTGTCCTCTCGTTCAGGCACGCGAGCACGAATGGCAAACTCTTCTTCCCCCGGGCGAGTTTCGTGCCTGGCAGCTTGTCTCTTAATGCATCAATTAACCAGAGCGCCAGACGCGAGAGTACGCCGGGATGGGCAAACAGGGCAAGATCGGGTCCCTGAGAGAGAGCAACAACACGATGGGACCGCATTGTACGGATGTCTTGCTTGTCGATTATTGAGGTTCCTTGTCGTATGATGGCCCGATGGAGTGACATGGACAGTGTGAGTGCATCTCGAAGAGGGACGATGCTGGAATATTCAAGTATTCAGCTGCAACCAACGTAGAAAATGACTTACTCAGTGAGAGCGTCATAGGCTGCCCAGAAGTTCCTTACCCACCAGGGGACTTCTGTGCGTTCTTCTGCGTCGCCTACATTCTCTCCATCCCCTTCTCCATTTGTGTTTACACCTTCACCGCGTTCTCTGCTTTCATGCGCTTCGTCAATAGTGTGTTTACTACCCTCCCATACGCGTCCACTGCCGAACCATTCCCCACCGTGCCGGGCACCTTCGACCTCGACCTCCATCCTAACGCCGCCGGCCACATCCAAGAGTGCGCTGACAGCTTCAACGGCATCAGCAGCGCTTAGGGGAGGGGCACGATAGCCAAAACATCGAACGAAGGACGGGTACGTGAGTTCCACAAGGCCGTACTCAGGGGCGATGGCGTCAAGCTTGGATCTTAACTGCTGCTTGAGATCAAGGTCCATATGGGCGTGCAGCTGTTGAGTCTGCGGTATTGAAAACCTGCCTCAGATGAGGTTAGTGGTTACGCATCACTGAAACGGTTGTCTGAAGGTCACAATCACCCCATTTTAGCGAGTAAGCCTGTAAGTCTCTTCCGACCTCGTTCCTTCCAAATTCCAAGTTTTCCTGCTACGTAACTGGAGTGAAACATGGCATCGTATAGGGTCCAGTGACGAAGGAGGGTGAACCTCAGTTCCTCGGTAGATCGTATCGACAAATCGTCTGGACCAAGTGCAGTGATTGTATCAATATTAGTGGTGACACCTGCGGGAAGTGGATTGAGGCGTGATACTTCGTCGTAATAGATGGCGTGATATTTTTCGTAGAAGTCGCGTGATATGCGGGAAGTTGTATACTGGTACGTGAGCCCAAGGATTGCGAGCCTACAGCGATGACCAGAAAGGGATGGGGCGGTCATTGAGTACCACATACCACAGGAGATCGCAGTCTGCACGCTCAAGGACAGTAGCAAGGATGTAGATTGTCGCGGAGGCACTCTGACTGTACCATGAACCACTTGCGTAGTGCTTTTCGATGACTGCTTGATAGGTTATACGCTGTTCTCGTGACATTCGGCTTGGCTCCTGGAGAAGGTGTCAGTGCGAGCGGACGACGTGAAGAAGGACCACGACATTGTCTAGCTTCGGCCTTTTCCCTCCGTGTTGATTGGAGGTTTGTAATTTGCGCTTGCGTCGTGGGCTGCCCCCAGTCGACTCGTCATCTAGGCTTGCGTCGTGCTGTATTTCATCCTCTGAATCGAAGTCTGAACCATCATCCTCCGAGTCTGGCTCTGGCTCGTACTAGCAAATTCTGTCAGCCTGAGTGGTATCTGTGATGTGCGGAGACGGACCTCTAGTGCTTCCCAAGCTTTTCTCTGTGCATCCATGGTGTCAACCTCACCGTCGTCCCAGAGGACGATGCGATCACCGATGTCGCCACCACCGAACAGACTTGCCAGATTCTGAGGTCTAGTGGAGTCGATCACGTGTACTGTTAGGTGTGCGCCGAATTCCCCAAACCACGCGGGAGAAGGGAGGTCGAGGATGGCGCCCATGTTGACGAGAATGAGGGTATGTAGCTTTACTGTGTCAAAGGAGGAGGGAGGGTGCGGGTAGAGATTGCATACCTCGCTATAAGTTGCGAGCTCGTCTTTCATGGATTCCAACTCGGCGACACCTGACACGGGGATGGTCCTGTGCATGACATCATCTTGCTTGAGGAGGTCTGCAAGCATCTTGGCAGCGCACAAGGCGTCGACATCTGGGGCGACGAGAAGGATGACGGAGGACGCGGAGGTGAGGGGCGAGCGACGGTGGGCTGCAAGGATGGTGCTGTAGGCGTCGCTGTAGGATGGCCGTGAAGCGGAGGCGAGCTGGGGTGGTGGCAGGTAGACCATGTATGTTGGGGGCAGTCCGACTAAACCGGGCGCAAGACGCGACGCGACAACACGTGCTCACTGCGCTTGTTTGCGAGTGTTGTGGCCCCTGAGCTCGGTCGGTTCCCGTGCGGCGCGTGGAGGACGTACGGCGGGCACGCGTTCTCGCACTACTTAAGCTCCGTCCTCCCCATTGACTGGGGCCATCTTTCACCGTCATCATGACGGACCGCCAGCCACGCTCCCCCAATCCACGGTCTCCAAACTCAAGAGACCACGGTAAGCCCTCTTCCCCCCTCCTTCACAGCCGGCTCACTCCCTCCCAGAGGCCGCTCCTTTCCTCCACAACAACGACCATGATGGAGACCAGAATCCCCCAGATCCGCCCTCCCCTCACCGCTCTCTGACAGGCCGCCTCACAGGTGTCGTGCACGAACCGCTCACCGGCCTCACAAAGGTCCTCCTCGTCGAAGTACTCGTCCTCTTACTCATAAGCTCTGTGTTCATCGGGCTGTTCGCCGGCGCACAACACAAGCTGAACCTCAGGAATGGAGGCGGGGGTCGCGACGGCGATCCAGGTAATGGTACGCAGACCGAGACAGAAACGGTCACACATACTACCACCGCGGCCACCACGTTGATATCCGCAACCACCACCACCGCGGTCTCCACTGCCATTTCTACCATATTTGATATCACAACCGCTATAGAAACCTCCACTAAGACAACTACCACTACCGCAGTCCGCACCTCAATATCCACTTACACAACCACTGATCATGTCACGCGCACTGTTATTGTTGGGCCCGAACCGACCGGTCCTCCAGGCACACCCCGCCCTGGACCATCAAAGGTGCGAGTTCTATCCTACGTCGTATCATCCAGTCTGACTCGTGCGAAAATAACAGGAAGCGTGTCTCACCAAGGAATGCATCATTCTCTCCGCATCAATCCTGGCTTCGCTAGATACCTCTCGTGATCCTTGTGAAGACTTTTTCGATTTTGCTAGTGAGTCGATCACACGTCCCATACAGCCTTCAGCGCACTGAGTCAACGGTCAGATGGCGGTTGGATAGCATCACATCCAATTCCCGGCGACAAGGGCGCCATCAACTCCTTCACCGTTCTCACCGAGCAGAATTGGCACGTTCTTCGGAGCCTCCTCGAGTCTGACACAGCCGTCTACGATGATTCATGGGACGACCAGTTGCTTTACAAGCTTCGCACCCTCTATGCTTCCTGCATGGACGAGGTGAAGCTTGACTATCTAGGTCAGGTTCCCCTGCAACAATTTGTAAATACAATTAGGAAGATATATCGTGGAAAGCGCGTCGACCTCAATGCCCTCAATCCAAGGCAAGGGCTGTCTAACGCCCTTGGTTACATGCATTCCAGAGGCAAGCGTTGTTTCAGATCAGTCTAGTACTCCCTGTAAATATGTCCCACAGGTGTCGATGCCCTATTCGAGTTTTTCATTGACGGCGATGCTGGTGTTGACCCCAACGACATGACGCTCTGGTTTACTCAACCTACTCTGGGATTGCCGTCAAAGGTACGCCGCAAGAGGAAATTCGTTCGTTTCTCTTGTTTATTCAGCGTTGTTTAGGAATACTACAAGGAACAAGGCGTGCTCAGTGTTTATCAGGACACCATTGAACGTCTTTTGGTCACTTTGCGTGATGATGAAGTCATAGACACGACAAACCTCCCAAGTGAACGCTTGCATATCCAAACAGAACAGCTGGAAGAGGAAGAACGTGTTTGGCCTCCCTGGCCATGGCCACCTTGGGACGGCGAAGATGAGGACGAGGATGGTGACAGTCGTAAGCCAGCCCATGATCCGTTCCTCAGGGCACGTGAACTGGCGCGGGAAGTTGTCAAATTCGAATCCGAAATTGCAGACGCCACTTTAGACCAAGACAAGCTGGAGCAAGACCCCTTCGGTACATACAACCCAACTAGTATCACTACGCTCAAATCCGCACTTCCCCAAATCAACTTTCCTGACTACTTTGCTACGTTTACCCCGCGCTTCTTCCCCAGCCGTGTCATCCTCACTTACAAGCCGTATCCAAGTTCTTTGTCACGAATTCTGGAGCGTACGCCCTCTGACGTCATTGAGGCGTATCTTGTTGTCCGCGCTGCCCTGGAGTATGCTCCTAATTTGGGAGCAACGACGGAGGCTTGGAAGGCAGTGCGGCAGTTGCAGGAAGTTCTCAACGGACTCAGACCAGGAGCTATCGGGGAGCGATCCGAGTTCTGCATGCGTGAGGTGGAAGCTGCCATGGGCTTTGCCACGGGCAGATACTTTGTCAACGCGACGTTCCCCAGCGACTCGAAGGAAAGGGCTACTGAGGTCATATCGGGTAAGCAGCAAATCTACCTTGTGAACTTGTCGCTCTTACTATTTTATGCAGACATTGTCAAAGCATTCGAGAGGTCTTTGAAACAGATTGAGTGGATGGATGAGGAATCAGCTCAAAGAGCCCGCGGGAAGGCAGAAGCAATTCGAAAGAAGGTTGGCTTCCCACTGTCCCCCGATACCCGTGACGCTCGCTCTCTAGTGAGCTATTATACGCTCGTCAAGGTCCATGTGGATACATTCTTCGAGAACATGCTGAGTGCCGCGTCAGTCTCCTCTGTATCCGGCATGCGGGAAATCCATCTGACATCGTATCCCAGAGCTTCTGGTGTATACAAGAAGTGGCAAAAACTAGGAAAGCCAAGGAATCTTGACGAGTGGGAAATGACACCAGCGACCGTGAATGCATACTACAATCCTACGGGTAATGAGGTACGTAAATCTTAATCGGCTCTGTACATCTCAGCGTGCAGATTTGCTGGCAAAGATTGTATTCCCTGCTGGTATTCTGCAACCACCTTTCTTTTCTCTTGAATGGTGTGTGGTGATTGCTGTTGCGATGATTTCGTCCTCACAACCATTCAGGCCGGGGTATCTGGCATATGGTTCGTTTGGCATGATTGCCGCTCACGAACTCACGGTTGGTTCTTCTCCGTACTCCCTTTGTGTGGCAACTCATCAGCAAGCAGCACGCCTTCGACTCTGCTGGCCGACTTTACAATCAACAAGGGAAATTGGAAGAGTGGTGGACTCGCCAAACAAGCGATGCTTATCAAATTCGTCAAGACTGCATTGTCGAACAATATTCTGGTATATATAGTTTCGATCTTCGTATCTTGAACTTGCTGACGCCTGGCAGCGTACACTGTTGACGATGGTAAAGGTGGTGTCGTGCATGTCAACGTGAGTCTCGACTCTTTGCAGATGTTTAAATCTTTCATGGTCAAATTTGATAGGGCAATCTGTGAGTTAACCGTCCAGAGATGTCTTGGGAATCACTGATTCTGGCCTTGCAGTACGTCTGGGGAAAACATCGGCGATACTGGCCTTATTCAAGCCTACCGCGCATGGAAAGCCCAGTACGAAGATTCGTATGATGCGGGGCACGAATATCTGCTTCCCGGATTAGACTATACGAGGTAAGACACCACTTTATCCCTTCAAACATGTCGCATGTCAACTATTTGCAGGGAACAATTGTTCTTCATTTCCTTCGCACGCACGTGGGCCATGAACAATCGACCAGCGGATGCGGTGAGTATTACCATAGAGTCCCGCCGAGTTCAGACCGCTTAGTTGACCCCATCCGCCAGGTGCAACGAGTTCGGACAGATCCTCACTCACCGAATCGCTACCGAACGGATGGTACGGTCTCCAACATTCCTGAATTCGCTGAAGCATTTAAATGTTCGAAATGGGCGAAGGTCAGGGACTTATCTACTTTTGAACTATACTTGTTTACCTGTCAAGCAGTTGAACCCTCCACCAGAAGAGAGATGTATTTTCTGGTCCTGAACGCGCGTTATGGTATATCCGATATAGTTTTCGGAAACTTCTGGAGACCTGTTGTTCATATGTATTTCATTTCAACATCGTTCAGTCTGCATTCCACTGGTCATGAGCTATGCAAATTCTTTGCATTAATCCGAACGTGAAAATCCCGAAGGACATGGCAGTGATGAGGCAACATTTAGCTTAAAGCACACCCTTCGTGCTTGGTATCTCGTTTCCACCCGTCTGTTCGATGGCTTGTTTGATTGCCAGTGCCAATGCTTTGAATGCGGATTCAGACCTGGGATGGGCTATAGGCAGTTCTATAACCTGTAGGTGGAAACATACCGATGATGATCATTTTCTCCCCGGAGGACATCAACATGAAGAGTCACGCCGGCTGCCATCGCAAAAGAATGGAAGATATGGGGGACCATCTCCGTGGAGAGTTCTCCGATCTTCTCGCGTTTCAATCCGAGCTCGGTGACACAATATGGACGAGAGCAAATGTCAATCACTGCTCGGGAAAGCGCCTTTGATAGATAGTGTTCAGTCACAATAACTTGCATCCAGAGAGCGGTCACACACTTCGTCGAGGGGTGCGAAGCCTGTAC